>QNQO01002480.1:0-113021 GCA_003290165.1 Berberis thunbergii
TTTAGAAATGGTCCACAGCGAGTGAATGCTGAGGACATCCTGTAGGGGCTGTCGTAATCCCCCCAAATATCGTGCCACCATTTGCTCTTTCGTCTCAGATAAGTCATTACGAGCTATCAATTGATAGAACTTCTCTGTGTAATCATCAACCGATCTCGTGCCTTGCCTCAACGAATGAAGTCGTTGAAACAAAGTTTGGGTGTAGCTGAAAAGAAGGAAGTGACCCTTCATCTTCTTCTTCATCTTCTCTCAATCAGTGATCTTGGCCTTGCCCTGCTTGTCGCGTGATCGTTCAACTGTTCCTTCCATGCAGATGCTCTGCCTTTGAGTTTGATGACGATTAATTTCACTCTGACACGATTTGGAACTTCCTTATACTAAAAATACGCTCGACTTCATTCAACCAATCAACAAATCCTTCAACTTGTAAAGTACCAGAAAACTCGGGCAAATCCACTTTGAAATTGAGATTTTCATGACGATCCTCCCGACCACGGTGCTCCCAAAATCGAGCACAATTGTGACAGGAGTTTTCAAAACTGGAATCAGAATCGTGATCTTCCATCTCACGATTATCAAAATCCTGCACCGTTAGACGCTGGGTTAACCCTGCAACTTGCCTCTATAAATCCTCAATCATCACATCTTGAATGCCATGATCACGGTGAGAGGCTTCCTTGTTCGGAACCTGCCCGCGACGACCATGACCACTAGCCATTAAAACTGATGAAATCTCACCCCAAAGAAGATGTTGAAGCTCTGATACCAACTGACGCCCAGACAAAATAGAGATTATCCTGTAGGCTAGTTCAACAGGCAATTCACAAGAAAAGATACAAGAGATTCGCCAAAAAACACAGAGAAATAACTCTAATGTCAATTAAATTACTCAAAATCAAAGGTAAGTCTAAAGTCAGCCCACAAGCCGGGCTTTATAGCTAAAACTCGTGATTATTAGAATTTTATCAAAAATAGCAAAACCCCAATAATCATATGCTAAAACTAAATACGTAATAAAAGAAACAATCTGCCAAAAATTAGGTTCAGAATCACTTCCTAAACAATAATTGAAATATTGATTATAAAAGGGAAAAAACTACTAAAATTGTGAATTCGGAAGGGAAAATAGTGGATTTTGGCCTCAAAAAAATGTGCAACGAGCGTAACTGGTGGCTACGATATGCGCGCCGAAAGAGCTTCTGAATTGGGTCGCATGCGTGATTCTGATACCCATAGCCAAAGTTATTGCCAAAATACCGAAACACACTAAAACTGCCCCAATTAAGAAAATATCACGATTTTCTGCTATCTTTGAGCTTATATGCCAATTCATGGTATCTCCAGCGCCAAAACGTACTATCTGACAACTAAGCATCATCTGACTCAGATCCTCCTACATCACTTTTGTATTCAACAACTCTCTTTTGTATTTTTCTCCTATACATGCTTTCTTCCTACTTCTTGGTATTTTTCTGCACTGCCTTTTTGCGTAGATTGACGGACTTCAGTGCTACTTAGAATATAGAGGAGATGGAAAATCAACACAATACAAAAAGTAATACCTAGCCACTAGAAAGACAAAACTCTGATGGTTGGACGATCGCCAAGCGCAATCATATATTCAAGTCGAAGACTCAACTCAGTTTAGAGGGGAGTAAATGGTCTATCATAGAAAAAACAGGAAGTGTCACCCGTACGAGGCTGCCATTGAGGCAAACTAGAAAATAAACGATGACCAGAGTGATACCATAACGCAGAGCACACAACCATTGCTACTTGGCAATGCAATGATCGAGCGTAATGCTAGAGTGGAGGCTAGTGAACACACACCGACTCAGGACAAAGAGAACACTGCAACAGAGTAGTAACGAGAAACATGAGCAAGATCCTTTTAGTGAAGAGGTTGCAAGAGATTTGGCTACAAAAAGTTTCCAAACTCTTGCACTTAAGATTTTAGTCTCTGCTTTGAAGATCCTCTAGGGCTAAGAAAGCAAATAAAAAATACAAAGATTGAATCTTTTCCTCCTTACTCCTTGACAAAGGAGAAAAGAAAAAAAACAAGAGGTTTCTTCTCTTGGCCCATGCTAGTTGAAGATTATTATAGGCCTAGTAATCGTGTTCACTTTCGCTTAATCCTCTCTCTTGTGAAAGTTCGTTTCTGTATTTGTTTTTGTTTTTGGTTTTATTTGTATAAAGGTTTAGGGGTCCTTAAAACATAGCTCACTTTCCAAAAAAAAAGTTGAAAAGAAAGGAGAGGAATGGGAAGAATGAATTAGAATTCATATATGAGTCGAGGAGAGTGGAGTGGAGGAAGCCGGAACGGGGAATGGAGTCATGAGGCGGTGATTCTAAATGGCGAGGAAACGGGTGAGGGAGGGGGGTTTGACCCCCCATCCTCCTCGAGATTACCCCCTCGACTCGTCTTGAGGACATGATGAGGTGATCCGTACACTGGCAGTGTCCAGGAAACAATAAAATTTCGCGTACTTATATCCCTGGAAGGGTATCATTTATCTATACTTAAACACATGGAGAATGTTTTCCTTTTCTGGGGGATGCATGCCCCCCCCCCCCCCCCCCCCTCCCCCGTGGCATTGACCCTGAACACTTTCAACTAGTATTCGCTGCATAATTCCTTTATTAAGAAATCAATAATATCCCTAATAACCATGATGTAAGGGAGGCTACATGCTAAGATTGTGTTGTGAATCATAAGATTGTCATGCAAAACAATAAAAGTGTAAATAAACAATAACCAATTTAGAGAACAGAGGAGGCAATAGCAAACACAATTTTTTTAACTAATCAACCAAATAATCATGACTATTTTTTATTGACATACTGATCGACAATAATGAGAGGGTGTTAGACCTGATTATATGGAGCAGCAACTAAAATGTCACAGTAAAATATTTCCAAGTATTAAAATACTCATATACTGATCATGTTTGCTAGTATAATGTATTGGATGTTTTACTCAAGCAAATTCCAATATGCAAATATAAAGCATAAATACCATCCAAACATTAAGCATACGAACAATAACAAATGCAAATAAGCATACTAATGTAAGCAAACATTCTTGAAAAAACAAAGGAAATCTATGAAGTAAATTCATCCTTAATATACCTGTTTGTTGTAATTTCTGTATAAGATTCAACTGCTGTAAACAAAGGAGCGAATGTACCAATTTGCTTGGGTTGAGTCGCGGACTAGGTCGCTCTCTTTAAGACGTTTCGCGGCTCTGCCCAAAATTGTGCAAGCAGTTTCGTAGCCTCGCCGTCCCCAGGATAAAACAGCCCAAAATCTTCTCTGTCTCGTTCAAAAATTGCACAGTATATGAACGGAATACAAATCACCCTTAATATCCTTATTTGCTCGGAATCACCAATACCATTGAAAGAAATCAGCAAGAAGCAAAATTTCATAGACGAAAACTGATTGTTGTAAACACGAATATTGTTTGCAATTTGTTTTTGATTTGAAAGAAAGTCAGCAAGAAGCAGAATCTTAATAGACGAAAAAATTGATTGTTGTAGACACGAAGACTGTTTGCAATCTGTTTCTGATTTGAAAGAAATCAGCAAGAATTTTAATAGACGAAAGGATTGTTTGCAATATACTAGTTTCTCTTCATAATCAACGTACAAAACGAAAACGAAATATATATTCGATTATTTGCATCAATCGCATAGAGAAGATATGGCGGGATTTATGCCAAAAATCGCAGAGCCAATCAGAGACCGTTTGGACTCAGACCTCTTCAGAAATTTATTTTTTGTTTTGCTTTCTAAATGACCCAACCCAACCCAACCCGCCCGACCGGACGGACTATCTTCATATAAAAGAGTGGTACCCCCAAGGGGTCCAAACCCAAGTCCTAACTATCTTCTTATATACTCTACCTCAAAGAGATATATAGTAGATATGAGACTATAAAATAAAGAGTGACTCAAAGATCAAAATAAGAGAGAGAGGTCCAGAATTCAAAACCAGGTAAACGCACATTTATTTTTATTTTTTAAAAAGCCAAAACTTGCAACAAGGGCCACTGCAAAAATGCCATTCCTTTACACTACGAAGAACACAGCGAAAAAAAACAAAACAAAACAAAACTGTTTACTTATTGGGACTTAAGTATCAAATGTATCATGCTGCTAATATAAGAAAGTGATGGCAGACGACAAGAGAGCCATAAAGAAGCTGCCAGCTGCAGCAGATGATCCTGAGGAAGGAGTGTTGGGAAGGGAATCTTGAGTTAGTATTATAAGAAAAAGGGAATCTTGTGATGACTTAGAAAAATTGTCTTCTCGCATATTTGCTAACTCGTGATACTGCATTTGTTTCTCATTGTTGATTATGAAGTTGCACCTCTGCAAGGATGCTTGGTGTGAATCTTTGTTCTACAGATTTTGTTTAGGTCAAGAGCCTTCTCATAAGCAATTAGAACAACACCTAGAGTTATATGTAAACTCTAGTTTTTCTGTTCTCTTAGTTCTTTTCATGCCCCAAACTGGTCACTGTCTCCAGTTGACTGTCGTCCGATCCCCAACAAAAATGATGAGGACATGATGTTAAAGTAAAACAAAATTATAAGATAAATTTTTTTTCTCCTTTCAATTTTTTTTCTGACTTAAGTGCTTATGTTCATTTTTTTTCCTATTCGCATTGTGCAACGCAGGTATCTCAGATACCCTGCAGTGCACCTCGCGAACATAAATATTTTTGGACAGATTATACGACTTTAGTAAAATAACAATAATTTGCTCATTTCAAAACATTTTCAAGTGATTCAAGTTGTATTTATTAGATAAATCAGAATACTACAATTTATGTGTTTCGATCGACTTGAGAATCTGTCTCAATCGAACACATAAGTTAGGCGAAAGTCAGAAACACTATCCCATTTTTATTGCGAGACAGATTTGCGCGATTTTAGTAAAATGATCATTTGCTCATTTTAAAACATTTTTAAGTGATTGAAGTTGTGTTTATTAGATAACTAAGAGTACTACAATATTTGTGTTTTGATCAACTTGATAATCGCTTCGATCGAGCACATAAGTTGGGCGAAAGTTAGGAACACTCTTGTTTTTATTGCGAGACAGATTTGCGCGATTTTAGTAAAATGACCATAACTTGTTCATTTCAAAACATTTTTAAGTAATCAAGCTGTGTTTATTAGATAACTAAGAGTACTACAATATTTGTGTTTTGATGAGGTTGAAAATCGGTCTCAATTGAGGGTTTAAATTGGTCGAAAATTATCTTGTTTTGTATTTTTTTTCGTTTTGAGTTTGAATTTCTCTATTATATTAAGTTATGCATATTTATTGAGCTTGAGTTTAAAGGTTTCGACTTTAAGGGGATTTTGAGAGTTTTTGAGGGAGAAAGGAGATTTGCAAGAGATTTGAGTGTGAAAAAAGATTTGGAAGAAATTTCGAATGGAGATGGAGAAACTATTGTTGATTTGAATGGTGAGAAAAAATGGATGATTTTTATTTATATAGGTGGTGTGAGAAAGTAAAAAAAAAAATTCAACGATAGTGTGAGAAAGAGGATATGGTGATTTGATATAGTTGCTGCAAATCATTTTCCGTTGATTTTTTACACAATCAAGTGGTGGTTTCATTTAACTTTATTAACAAGATGACGATTGACGAACATAGAGCATCATTCCATAGGAGAATAATAGTGTGTTTTGTTCTTAATTATCTTATTAAGTCATCAATAGTATGTTTACCAGCCTGATGTGAGAGGGCTGACATGCCAAGATGATTTTATGTTGAAAATGGGGACAACTCAAATAATCAACTGTAGTCAATCTAGAGAAGAAGATATACAATAACACATTTTTATTAACTAATTAGCAGACCAAGCACTATTATTTTATCGACAAACTGATACACAAACAAAACACATTATTGTAGGGGTAAATTAAAAAAGGCACTCTGCCTCAGTAGGAAGAACACAGAAGAAAACACAACAAAAATCTATTCTAGATATTGAAAGTTTGAAACTAATACAAGAAAGCGAAGATAGAAGACGCTAGAGTTATAAAGAAACCACTGACTGTAAGAGATGATGATGACCCAGAAGAACTGGCTGGTGGCGTGACAGTTCCATTAGAGTTACCTACAGTGATTGTGAGCTTCTGTCCACCCTTACAGTGGTTAGGGACGGTGCAGATGTAGTAGTGTTGTCCGTTGGTGCGTATAATAATGTTTACAGGAGGAGTTGATTCTACCTTGAGGCGGAGTGATGTTGTGTTGCAGGTATCATATTCTTGTTTTGATACTTCTGCTACAGTATGTTGCCTTGCTGGAAATCGGAAGACTAGAACAGGGCATAAAACAGTGAATTAGTGAAACCATGACTAGTTTTCAGTAAAATTTCACAAGTAAACATGTGGAAAACAGGCAATGTCCATCTTGGACCACTCGAGCTTTTGAAAGAATTGGTTGGATCATGACAATTGGCCTGGATTAAGATAATTTAACATAAGTTAAGTTGATGAATACGGATAGGTGAGTGGAGCTACTCCAAAGAGAAAGGCTACTATCGGGCGAATGTCGATAGAGTAGGCCGGAACAATCTATGGCTGAAGAATCTTTACAACGTTGAGGATCATGCACAGATAATAGAGTTTCCTGTGGTTTTTTACTTATTCTTTATGATTCAAACTTCAACTATAAACTAAGATGTTTTTGTTCATCAAAACTCTATAAAATCAATGAAATTGAGCTAGTGAAGTTGTATAAATTTTTTTCCCTAGATCATTATCGTAAAAAGCTTCTAGATGACAAATCCAGTTATTGCAGCAACTAGATCATATTTACAACGGAAAAAGTAGATCTTACTGAGTTTAGTATCTTACCAAGGGTGTCACCAACTTTGAAGTTCTTGCCAGTTGCCCAAGTGCGATAAACTGAGTCATCACCACTTGAAGGGACTGTCCATCCTGAATTGTTCAAGACAGTATATGTATCTGCAGCTGCTGCAACATGAAGCAGCAGAGCAACCACAGCCAGACATCCATAGATACCCATGTTGCTAGCCATCTCTCACTGTGTTTCTGTGTTCACCAGGTTGCCCCTCTCTCTACTGAAGGGAAAGTGGAAGTTTTGGTTGGTGAGTTGTAAGTGAAGGTATTTAGGCTTGCCTACTTATAGATAGAGAGAATTTAGGATTCAGGAAAACGCCATAAATGATTAGTGGTTGGATAGAAGACATGTGTAGTCATTTATTTTTCGACGCAGTTCCAACAACCCAAATATATCATAGTTCGGGAATTCTAAATGTCTGAGGGAGGGGGTGTGATCCTTCGTCCCCTTGAGATGCGCACATTCATACTCTTGAGATGCGCACATTCGTAAATTTCAAGAGAATGAATGGTAAAACCCCTCCCCTTTTCTTGCCCATTCCCTCAACGCATAGAAGGGTTGATCATAGTCTACTATAGCTTTTTTGGCCCTTTCAAGTTTTCAAATATGATTATGCTTCTTTTAGTCTCCACTTTATTAAAAGCTTGAAAATTTTGGTTTTCACCTTGGGCCACACTTCTATATTCAACAATTCTCTTTTTGTTATTTTTTCTCCTGTCCTACTTCTTGATATTTTCTGCACTGCCTTTTTACGTGGGATTGATGAACTTCATTGCTAATTAGAATACAGAGGAGATGGAAAAGTAAACAGAATACAAAAGATGAAAAGACAAAAGCTAGGGCCTAGCTACTAGACAGACAAAATTTTGATGTTTGGTCGATGGTGAAAGGTAAGTATACATTTAAATCGAAGACTCACCTCAGTTTAAAGGGTAGTAAAGAGCCTATTACATAAAAAATAGGGAATGTCACTATTATAGAGGCTGCCATTGAGGCAGAGCAGAAAATAAACGATGACTAGAGTGATGTCATAACGTAGAGTACACAATCATTGTTATTTGGTGATGCAACGCTCGAGCGTAGTACTAGTGTGAAGGCTAGTGAATACACATCGATTAAAGACAAAGAGAACACTACAACAGATGAGTAGAGTAGTAACGAGGAACATGAACAAAATCCTTCTATTGAAGATGTTGCAAGAAATTTGGCTAAAATTTTTTTCCAAACTCTTGGCATTAAAACTTTTAATCTCTGCCTAAAAAATCCTTAGACTAAAAAAACAAACAAAAAGTACAAAGAAGAAAGGGAAAAAAAAGAGTTTTTCTTTTGACCGATACTAGTTTATTTAATGATTTAAGGGTCCTTAAAACCCAGCTCTCTTTCGCAAAAAAAAAAAAAAATGAAAAGAAAGCAGAGAAATGGGAAGATTGAATTAGAATCGGATATGAGTCGAGGAAAGTGAAGGAAGCCGGAACGGGTAATGGAGTCTTGCGAACATGATGAGGTGATCCGTACACTGGCAGTGTCCAGGAAACAAGAAAATTTCCCCTTCTTATATCCCTGGAAGGGTATCATTTATCTATACTAACACATGGAGAATGTCTTCCTTTTCTGTGGGATGCATGGATCAAATTAGTATGAAACTAAGGTGAGTCTATCATCTTAGGATATTAAGTTTGTTCCCCACAACACCCCCCACCCGACTCTTTTTTTTTATCTTTTTATTATGCTCACTTTTGCGATGTCGATGATTTCGTGCCCCACCCTATCCTCTATTTGTTCTCCTTTCCCGTTCCACCCCTTTCCTCTCTTTTACTCTCTCTCTAATTATCGCCCCGCCTCCTATTCTCTTCATCTCTCTCTTTTTGTTTGATTTACTTCTTTTTCCCACCATCACCATCAACAATCTCAATCTCTCTTTTCTGCTTTGCAGAAGAAGAATGTTTTTAAAAAATGTATTTTCTCGAGATAAATTTGTATCTCGAGGTCTAGTGAGATACATGAAAATTTTAATCTATTAATTTTTTCTCAAGATACATATTTGTATCTCGAGATTCATCTATGAGTTATTATTTGAAAGGCGTGAACCTTTTGACAATCAATGCACGTTGATTGCGAGTCCTGGAGAAGACTGGAATAGTGATTAATGATGGAGTAACCTCTAATATCTCTTTATGATAGGTGGAAAATCGCAAATAACCCAAATTTTTTTGTCCACATCTAATTTTACATTTTTTTGCTATTTAACTTTGAGTAAGTCTAGGGAGCCATTTTTTAGTCAGTTTTGATTTTTTACACTTTTTACCCATTCTCTTTAAAACACAACCACAAAACATCATCCATAGAAAGAATAGAAGTGTAAAAAAAAACCCAAAGTGACCTAAAAATGGCCACCAAACATGACTCCTTAAAATTGTTGTTTAACTTTATATACCAATTTAATTTGTCCTTCCATATATTTATCTTTTGTTCTCTTACAAAGTAGTTTGTTGGACTCATTGTTTTTCCTATAGGTTAGATTGAATTTTGTTTAGCAATTGGTGTTTTGAATAGTTATTTATGTATTGTTCGAATTAAAAAATTTTGTTACAATAATTAATTAATATATTATCATTAATTACTATACTCATCACTTCGCCCCCCTTCAACAAAAATCCTGGCTCCGTTACTGCAAGAGGAGCATTGAACCTGAACACTTTCAACTAGTGTTCGTGGCTTAATTCCTTTATTAAGAAATCAATAATATCCCTAATAACCATGATGTAAGGGAGGCTACATGCTAAGATTATGTGTTGAATCTTCCTTGTCATGCAAAATAATAAAAGTTTAAATAAACAATAACCAATTTAGAGAACAGAGGAGGCAATAGCAAACATAATTTTTTTAACTAATCAACCAAATAATCATGACTATTTTTTATTGACATACTGATCGACAAGAATGAGAGAGCCACTGCAAAAATGCTACTCCTTTACACCATGAAGAACGCAGAGAAGAAAACAAAACTGTTTACTTGTTGGGATTTAAGTGTCAAACGTATCATGCTAATATAACAAAGCGATGGCAGACGACAAGAGAGCTCTAAAGAAGCTGCCAGCTGCAGCAGATGATCCTGAGGAAGGAGTGTTGGGAAGGCATGTTGGGTGATGGGGATTGGAGTGGAGTGTTGGGTGATGGGGCTTGGCGAGGTATTTTGAGTAGTGACATTGGGGTAGGAGTAGTTGATGGAGGTGGTGGACAAGGAGTGGTAGGCGGCATGTTGGGTGGTGGGGCTTGGGGAGGAGTGTTGGGTGATGGGGCTTGCGGAGGCATGTTGGGTGGTGAGAGAGGGACAGGAGTAGCTGGTGGTGAAGGAGGGGAAGGAGGGGAAGGAGGGGAAGAAGGAGATGGAGTGGGAGTGCTGTTAGAGTTGCCTACAGTGATGGCAAGCTTCTGTCCTCCAAGGCAGTGGCCTTCAAAAGTGCAGATGTAGTAGTGCTCCCCGTTGGTGTCAAGAGTGAGGCTCGCAGGGTTAGTCAGTTCGAGCTTGAGAGGTGCTGTTCCATTGTAGGCATCATAACCTGCCTTTGATACTTCAGCTACGTCACGTCTTCCCTGCTGCAAAGTTGAAAACTGCACAAACAGAAAAGAATACGGATTTGATGAGAAACAGGTTACGAAACCAACAAAACATCACCCATACTGGTGAAATTGCAGCACTAAATTCTGGTGCTGCTAAAGTTTTCCATGCTGAGTCTGTGACTCCATACATGTTAACAAAACTTTGCGATCTAATGCCAGCTTTTGTGATGCAAATCATTTCGGGGATGAAATCTTCACCTAAAAACAGATTTTTAAGAAAGAGTACTAATTACCAAGAGTGTCGCCAATCTGAAAGTTCTTGCTAGCTGACCATGTACGATAAACGGAGTCATTACCTGGGACAGTCCACCCTGAATTGTCCAATACAATATATGTGGCCGCAGATGCCCCATGAAGCATCAAAGAAACAATCACAAACCCAAAGACACCCATATAGTTAGCCGTCTCTATATCTCTGTGTTTGTATTGTGTGTGTGTATTCAAACAGGTCTTCTTTTCACTCTATTAGTTTTGGTGGTTTATAAGCTCAAGGTGAACTGCTCAATCCCAATTGGCATTTTAGTTAATTTTCTAGGTGCTCAATCCCATCAATATCTAGGTGCTTGAGGTTAGTCAATTTTCTCGTTGTTTCCGGCAACCCTTTATGCACTTCACATTTCCTTAGTATTAGTGCCTTGAGGTCAGTTAGGTTGCAAAGAGCAACCAGAAAGGTTAAGGTACCTCAAATTTACCAGGTTCGAACATGATTGTGGCCTTACTCTGCTTCTTTTAGAGTTAGTGTCCTCAAATGCGAGAAAAACTTTCTGAAAAGGTTGAAATTTTGGCAGATCTCCGCAAATTTCCATCTTGGTGTGAGATTTTCATGTCACACTACTATATTCAACCCCTCTTTTCCTTTCTTTTTTCTGTTTTCGATCTGAAATGCCCACCTCTGCTCTCTATTAAAGGGAATTTTGAGTTTTAGTTGGTAATTAAAAATGAAGAGGTTGTTGCACGGTAGGCTTGTCAACAATGATTTTGGGCCGTGCTCTCAGTATGAAAAATATGAAAGTTTGGCAAATTTCTACCTTCATGTGAGATTTTCAGGAGACATTATTGAGCTTAGATTAGGTGAGGATATGTGGGAAGACCGTATTACTTGGAGAATCCAAATACATGTAGTCAATCCCGAGAGTATTGGAATGAGCTTTGATAATGATGAAGATGTAAGATTTTCAGGCCTCACTTATTTTTTCTTTCTTCTCATTTCTCTGTCCCATTTTTATTTCTTAATCCTTATTTTCCTCCCCAACTTCATTTCAATATTGATTTTTCTTATTTTTTGCTGTCACATAGGATCGACAAGTTTCATTGCAGATGAGATGACTAACATTATAGTAGATAGAGAATGTTTTTCCAGTAGGACACACGGATAAAATTAGTCTGACATTGTGAATGGTGGGGATGGGGCTGAAACCAACACTTCGAAAAAAAAAAAAAAAATTGTTCTGTGCTCAATTATTTTATTTAGACATCAACAAAATATCCTGAAAATCATGCTGTAAGAGGAAGGCGACACACTGAGATCTTGTGTTGAATCCTCACTATCATGCAAATAACTAAGTGTTAAATTATACCCGTAATCAAGATAATCAATTTAGACAACAGAAGAGGCAATTACAAACATAATTTTATTAACTAATCAGCCGAATAATCATGACGTTTTTTATTGACAAACTGATCCACAAGAATGAACAAAAACATTATTTATAGGGCCACTGCAAAAAGTCTTTCGCTGTTACATACAATAGGAAGAACACCAAGAAGAAAGCAAAACAAAAATCTGTACTAGATATATCGGAGACTAGAGTATTGAACATCTTTTTCTAATACAAGAAAGCGATGACAATGGCCAAGAGAGCTACAAAGAAACCTCTGGCTGCAATGGATGATGACCCAGAGGAAGGAGTGGTAGGCGGCGGCGAGTCTGTGGAAGGAGGGGGCGGCGGTGGGGAAGGCATGCTGGGTGATGGGGCTTGGGGAGGAGTACTGGGGGCGGGTGGTGAAGGCATGCTGGGTGATGGGGCTTGGGGAGGAGTGGGGGCGGGTGGTGATGGGGCTTGGGCAGGAGTGGGGGCGGGGGCGGGTGGTGAAGGCATGCTGGGTGATGGGGCTTGGGGAGGAGTGTTGGTTGGTGCAGGAGTAGGTGAAGGTGGGGAAGAAGGAGCTGGAGTGGGAGATCCATTAGTATTTCCCACAGTGACGGCGAGTCTCTGTCCACCCAAACAGTGGCCTGTAAAAGTGCAGATGTAGTAGTGCTCGCCGTTGGTAAGATTCAGTCTTACAGGGCTAGTCATTTGCAGCCTGATGGGTGTTGTTCCATTGCATGCATCATAATCTGCCTTTGACACTTCAGCTACGTCGTGGTTTCCAGTTTGAAAGTTGAAAACTACAATATAGAAAGCGGATCGAATTGGTAAGTACAAGTTATTAATCCAATGATAAATCAACAAAAATAAAATCACCCATATTGGTGAAATTGCGTCACATAAAGTCTGTGATTGTAAACAATTGCTCACAAACTTAGTAATCCAAGAGCGCAAACTTCAGCAAAAACCAGGTTTCACATATACAAATATAGATAATAGTTCAACTATGTAATTACCAAGAGTGTCGCCAATCTTAAAGTTCTTGCTAGCTGACCAAGTGCGATAAACGGAGTCATTACCCGGGACAATCCATCCTGAATTGTCCAACACAGTATATGTAGCTGCAGATGCACCATGAAGCATCAAAGCAACAATCACAAACCCAAAAATGCTCATATTGTTAGCCATCTCTATGTTTCTATCTGTGTTCAACAGGTTTCCCCTCTCTTTATGTTTTGGTTTGTGAACTGAAGTTGAATGTTATGATATTACATGGTATGCTTGACTACTTATAAAGATTTTTCTGATAATCGATCATTTAATGAAGTTTGAAAAATTCATGAGGCTTGGCAAGTAATGAATGGTTGGATCGACGACATCTGTATAGACTCTAATGGTCTTCAAGGATTTTTCCAAGATTTCAGACGTGTGGACTCTGTCTTGATTTTTCAAAGTCCTCCAGTCCACCAGCATACATTGATCATTTTCCTGGAAAACCTATTCTTTGTTTTGACTGTTGGGAGCATTCTGCCTACTAGAGCCCAATTGCATCACTAGCTATCACATACCCTCATGATTAAGGTAAGTTAATTATGTATTAGTTATTAGTATTTACGTATAATATGCTCGTATAAGGGATAAGTTGCCAATGGCATGATAGCTCAACGGTACCACTAGATTATGGATTCAAACTCAGTTTGCGACATCTTTTATGGATTCTGAAATCCTATAAAAACCCTGCTTTGCCTTTAAAAAAAAACGAACGATGAATGGAAAAGTCTTAAACACTCGAAAAGTTTCGAAGTCCATCGACTCCAACTTTCTTTTGGAGGTTAGGTACTCTACTTTTTGACAAAACAAGTCATGGAGTTGACTCCAGCGAAGGTTCATTATTTCAGAGAAACTGGATCCACTATCCTACTATTCTTACTTGGACATTTTTTCAAAGCTTCTTTTGGATGTTAAAGCAAGTCTTGGTCTTCTATTTTGTAATGGTGTGTTACGTGACTGCGAAGTATGTGGAAATTAACAGTACTGCCCTAGGATCCACATGATTCGATTGCAGGCGAAGAAGTCATTGGTGGTTGGGCTCCTTTTTACAATTTTGAGGATTATTTTGTTCTCTTGAAAGATTGTTTCATATTTTCTTGTGTATTTTTAAAATATTTAATTACATATCTGAATTTTGATTTCTTGCTCCTTTTTACAATTTGAGTATTATTTTATTTTGTTTACTCTCTATTGAGGAATTTTTTTTTAATTAATTACATTTGAGGATTTTTTTTCTCTTGCCCAAAAGATTGTTTCATTGTTAATGTTGAGTCCAAGAATATTAGGGTCGGTTCGATTTTGACCTAAATCGTGACCGTCATATTTAAACTGAACCCGAACCCGAATCGATCACTAATAAAATTGAATCGATTAAAATCGAAATAAAACCGAACTAATCGACTATTTTAAACATATTATTTATATATATTATTTATTATACATATTTTGTCAATTCAGTTTTATCGATTAAAATTACATAAAAATCAAAAATCGAACTGACCACTTCGATTTTGAATTTTTTAAATCGAATCGATCACTTCAATTTTGAATTTTTTGAATCGAACCGAACTTAAACCAAACCAATCGATTCAATTTTGATTGGTTTTTTGTTCAACCATAAAGAATATAGGTTATGGAACATAAATATCTTTTAATAGAATTTCGGACCTAAGAACCCAATTTTAATATATATATATATATTTTTTTTAAGGTTAGGCTCCCTATAGGTTTTTAATTACACCTACGAACCCCAAACGTGTGAGATATTTTCTCCATCTTTTATCTCTTTTTCAATGTCTCTTTCCTTGCAAGTTGCAACACTTCTCTATCAACGACTCAAGGCATTTCTCATGTCTTGTGTGCACACTCGTTACAAGCCTCCTCTTATTCTCTCCTCCTTTTCTAAACGTCGAGAGAAAGAGAGCGACCACCTATCCTTTCGAGGTCCCTCGTCCATTCCCTCGACGTTAAGATGGGCTCTTCTCTCTTTCTCTCACGCTGCTTTTTCTAAATGTCGTGGGAAGGAGAGCGAGGGATAGGTGGTTACTTCGAAATGCATGTCATCACTAATATCGAGGAAATGGTTATACACATCCATCGCTCTATTTCCTCGCCCATTCCCTCGACGTTAAGAATGGTTCCTCTCACACACCCACTCTCCATCATCATCAGATCTCACTCTTTGATCTCGATAACTGACTTTCTCTTTTAGATCTCTCTATGTTTTTTTAGGTGAATTCAACGGTTGGGATAGTGAAAGTAGTTCTGAGTATGAATTCAATTAATTAATGTGCCCTACCATACACTTTTGATCAACCAATAAGCTGCAAGTGGATGGTAGGCAATGAATCCAAAGTACATTGAATAAGTGCTTACTATGACAATCAAATATTGCTTCCTCATGCTTCTGCTTCAGGTTTTCTTCCACTCCGGTCGGCTTCTCTGGCTTTTGCTTTTGAAAGAAAAAGAAGTAAGAAGAAGAAGAAAGAATGCACCAGGCTTTTTCTTCTACTCTGCTCCTCTGACTTCTGCTTTGGAAGATAAACAAGAAGTAGAAGAAGAAGAAGAATAGAATGCACGGAGTGGGAGTAATGCGGCATTGTATTTCAGTTAATTCATTTTAATCCAATATAACATTATTTTAGTATAATTTTTTTTATGCCATTGATTCTGATATAATATGTTGTTTGTATTAAATTATAAGTAGTGTCCACTCAATAAAAGTTTGAGCTTTAACTGATAAAATGTTAGACACAAAGAAAATGATTTGTGTGTATTGTGCTATCTTTTTCATTCACAATCACCTGTTTATATACAAACTAATTCAGAGAATATTGTGAGAATATTCACAATATAATCTGCTAATTTCCTTAAAACTATTATACAATATTGACTCTATAAGCAACTTTCCTAATATAAATATTCCCAATCAATCAGGATATTCGTAATATATTCTCAATACCCCCCCTCAAGTTGGTGCATGGAGATCTCGTATGCCCAACTTGCGAAGTAGATACTCATATTGTCGTTTGCCCAATGTTTTTGTGAAAATGTCAGCGAGTTGCTCATTGAATGGGACAAATGTGGGATTGATATGTCCAGCAACAATTTCATCACGGACAAAGTGACAATCGACCTCAATATGTTTTGTCCGTTCATGAAAAACAGGATTTTGAGATATATGGAGAGCCGCCTGACTATCACAATGAAGAGACATAGGACGTGTGTGAGGCATCCCGAGGCTAGCTAAAATAGCTTTAAGCCATTTCAACTCACATGTAGTCATAGCCATAGACCTATATTCCGCCTCTGCGGAGGAGCGAGATACTGTATGTTGCTTCTTTGTCTTCCAAGATACCGGCGAGTTCCCAAGGAACACCAACCAACCAGTGAGGAACCGCCGAGTCAAAGGGCATCCGGCCCAATCAGCGTCACACCACCCATGTAACTGCAAGTCACACTTACTACTCAAATGTATACCTTGACCTGGATTACCTTTTAAGTACCGAACCACCCGCAAAGCAGCTTCCCATTGGTCCGCCCGAGGATGTTGCATAAATTGAGATAAAACATGAACACTATAAGATAATTCGGGTCGAGTGAAACACAAATAAATTAGCCGTCCCACCAAGCGACGGTAAGGCTCCGGGTCAGCGAGCTCTGGACTCTTGGACAAGGCGAGTCGATGATTCTGTTCCAATGGCACCGCCGCGGGCCTTGCCCCTAGCAATCCGGCCTCAGAGATGATATCTAGCGCGTATTTGCGTTGACAAAGCACAAACCCATCTGGTCCGCGTGCCACTTCAACCCCCAAGAAATACTTTAAAGGACCCAGATCTTTCATATGGAAACAAACACTGAGGTAACCCTTGAATTTCTGTATATCCCCCGGATTACGCCCAGAGATGATAAGGTCGTCGACATAGACAA
Organism: Berberis thunbergii; assembly: GCA_003290165.1. Classification (NCBI taxonomy): domain Eukaryota; kingdom Viridiplantae; phylum Streptophyta; class Magnoliopsida; order Ranunculales; family Berberidaceae; genus Berberis; species Berberis thunbergii. Next base: position 17,075 of record QNQO01002480.1, read on the forward strand.
GAACACTGAGCTGAACCGCACCTCTTTGTAGAGTAAACAAAGAATAATCTGAATAACATTGCCGAAAACCATAATTCTTCAAAGCAGTCGACAGTTTAGCAAACCAGCAGCGGGGTGCCTGCTTCAGCCCGTATAATGATTTCCTAAGCTTGCACACCTTTCCAGAAGTCCCCACCTGAAAACCGGGTGGTAATTTCATGTATACCTCCTCCGCAAGATCACCATGTAGAAATGCATTATGAACATCCATCTGATGGACTTCCCAATTCTTGGCACCCGCAACGGCAAGAAAAACCCGTACTGTAACCATTTTAGCTACTGGAGCAAAAGTCTTTGTATAATCAACTCCTTCAATTTGATGATTCCCAAGAATAACCAGCCGAGCCTTCAATCGCTCAATGGTACCATCAGAGTGATACTTGATTTTGTATACCCACTTGCATCCGAGAGCTTTCTTTCTTGGTGGCAATTCTGTTACAACCCAGGTTTCATTAATCTCAAGAGCCTCAATTTCTCGTCGCATGGCATCCCTCCAGCGGCTGTCTTTCACGGCCTCAGAATAGCACACAGGTTCCCGATTTGTTGTCAAGGCTGCAAGAAAATGTCTATGTCGCATAGAAAAATTATCACAATTCACATAATGTGCTATGGGATAGGGTGTACCTGAGGAATGCCGTGGTACGGGTGAAGGAGGTACGGATGGACTCATTTTCCGAATGGTATGAGTAACATAATCACGGAGTCGTATCGAGGCTTGTCTTCTGCGTTGACCCCTGCCCAACACATCTTCCTGACTTGTGTCCGGGTTGTCCTCCTGGGTCGCACAAACCGGCTGCCCTGCAGCCTCATCCGGCTGTACAAACGCCTCGACACCAGCATTTGCTCCATCCTCGGCACACACCGACTGCCCAGCTGCCCTATTTGGCTGAACAAACTCCTCGGCACTAGCTGACTGCCCAGCAGTCCTATCTGGCTGTACACACTCATCGGCACCCCCCCTCAAAACAGGTGTAGATGTCTCCTCAAAGTCCTCTTGAACCGCCTCGATATTAGGCAGACCATCGTGGTCTAAATTAAAATTATCTGCAAAGGGAAAAACTCCTTCCGAGAATACAACATTACGAGAAACAAAGAAATTTTGTTTCTCCAAGTCATACAAACGCCACCCCTTTTTTCCATAAGGGTACCCAACAAAGACGCACCTTCGACTTCTACTGGCAAACTTATCCCCCGTCTGCACATGCGCATAACACAAGGACCCCAAAATGCGCAAGTGATCGTAAGTTGGTGTGCTACCATACAAGACACTATAAGGTGTTTTCCCATTCAAAACCAAGGAGGGAGTCCTATTTATCAAGTATCCAGCCGTCAAGACACATTCTCCCCAAAATTCAATAGGAAGAGAGCCCTGAAAACGCAGCGCCCGAGCTACGTTCAAAATATGTTGGTGTTTCCGTTCAACCCGCCCATTTTGTTGAGGTGTTCCCACACAGGACGTTTGAAAAACAATCCCATGATCAAGAAAATATTGTCGCAGGCAAGTGAATTCAGTGCCGTTATCACTCCTCAAAATTTTTACCTCTTTATCAAATTGTCTCTTAACCATCGAGAAAAATATTTGAAGAGTACGGGAGACCTCTTTCTTATCAACAAGTAAATAAATCCATACAGCACGGGAAAAATCATCAACAATGGTCAAAAAATAAGAAGCACCACAGGAAGAAGTTGTTCGATAAGGTCCCCATAAATCAGTGTGAATAAGTTCAAAAATAGTCGAAGCTTTATGTTCACTAACAGGAAACTTATCTCTACTTTGCTTTGCCCTCTGGCAGACGTCACAGTTTTTATTCAAGCGATTTTTCTTTTCACTAAAACTGACGTCGGGAACTAACTTTGTTACCTGTAGAGATGGATGACCCAGTCGCTGGTGCCATAGATCAAGAGACACCACACTATTGACCTTTATTGCGTCGTTCACCCGCACCAATCATCATCCTCGAAGTGCGGTCCTGTATAACACACAGATCATTAGTGAATTGGACAAAACAGTTATAATGATCAGTCAATTGCGACACAGAAATTAAATTGCAAGTTAGCCCTGGCACATAAAGAACATTTTGCAAACAGAAATTTCTGTCAAGAAGGATCGTCCCCTCCTTAGTGGCGATAGCGCTACTCCCATCTGGCAATCCCACGGGACATTGAGCAATCTCCCTTAAGTCACGGAGATCCCCGATCGTGCCAGTCATGTGATTCGAAGCTCCCGTGTCAATAATCCAAGGCGTACCAATCATCTTATCGGTCGTTGCGGATTTTGACCCACCCAGCATCTGAAGAAGTGTCTGCCACTGGGTGGTATTCAGCCCAGGTAGTGGAGATGCATTTGTCTCAGTCACTCCTGCCTCAGAAGAACCTATCTGAGCAGTGTTGGCACTGCCAGCCATGAGCGATGTTCAAAGAGAAATCTCGAACCGCCGTAGAAAGAATCAAACCTGTATTCACGACAGCCGCAGAAGATAAACTCTACCTTTTTTTTTTTTTTTTTTTTTTTTCTCGTTTCTTTTCTTTTCTTTTCTTTTCTTTTCTGTTCTGTTCTGTTCTTTCTTTTACTTATGCATTACAGAGAAACAGAGAAACAAAACAAACAAAGGATCTTCCTCTCGGTGCGATCTCTTCTCGCTGGTTCTTCTCTTCTGCTGCTTCTTCGACAGAGGAAGGAGTCTGTGGATCTTCCTCTCGGTGCGATGGCGACGATTCTCTGGAGCTTCGATCAGGATCGATCAGATTGGGAGATCGTGAAGCAGAGACAGAGGATCGATCAGATTGGGATCGATCAGATCGTGAAGCAGAGACAGAGGATCGATCAGATCGTGAAGCGGTTGGGAGATCGTGAAGCAGAGACAGAGAATCGATTGGGATCGATTAGGTTCCTGGAGCGTGGATCAGGATCGATCAGATTGGGATCGATTGGATCAGGATCGATCAGCTTGGTTCAGGATCGATTGGGATCGATCAGGTTCCTGAGGTTCTTACACAGTATCTTCGGTTAGGGGTTCAATTAGAGGGTTCCTTCTTCAATCAGAGTTCCTTCTTGATCAGGTCAGAGGTTCAATATGAGTTGATCAGAGGGTCGATGTCGATCAGAGGTTCAATATGAGTTGATCAGAGGATCAATGTCGATCAGAGGATCAATGTCGATCAGAGGTTCAATCAGAGGGTCGATGTCGATGTCCCTTTAGGGGTTCGATCTTTCTTCTTCTTATTCGTTCCTTCTTATTCGAAGAAGGATCACTGATGCCCTTTGAGATTGCACTCCGAGGTTACAAGGCCCAGTTAGAGGAAGATCCAATCGTTCCAATCGTACACAGGTACATTTCCTCCCTTTATTATATTCTTTGCTCTGATACCATGATAAAATGTTAGACACAAAGAAAATGATTTGTGTGTATTGTGTTATCTTTTTCATTCACAATCACCTGTTTATATACAAACTAATTCAGAGAATATTGTGAGAATATTCACAATATAATCTGCTAATTTCCTTAAAACTATTATACAATATTGACTCTATAAGCAACTTTCCTAATACAAATATTCCCAATCAATCAGGATATTCGTAATATATTCTCAATATTAACGATAGTCGATTACGAAGTCCATAACTAATAGTTTTGTATATATTTTTTAATATCATAATGCATAATATTAAATCGTCATATGAAATTTTTTTAATTTTTGTTTAGCTTAAGATGCATAATATATAATGTTAATTTCAAAATTACAACCAAATTTTTTACGTTTTTTTTATATAAAACGAAATATTTCTTAAAATCAAGGGAACAAAATTGTCTCGAAAAACGAAATCACAATCATAGCTAATAACTAACAATTTGGTTGCATGTATATTTATTAACACAAAGAACCTTCATCATTTCATCCAATTTCTTCATCTGCATATTTAATTTTGGTTTATTATGGACTTTAGACAAACCAGAAGATGATAGGTCCAGTAACTATGAACAAATAGTTGAGGATTGAGTGAATAAAATGTTCAACCGATGGTATTTGAGTATTTGACTTTGTTGTAGCAGTGTAGCTGTTTTTTTTTTCAGTAAAATACAGGTTTTATCTGATAGTTTTTTTTTTTTTTTTGGTTCAAACACGAAGAGGTTTATTAATGAAAGAAAGGGAAACAAATTACAAAGAGAGACATTCTTATATCAAGGAATGCCAAGACCCTATGAAAGTGTCAAAACCCAACTCCCTAAACAAATTACATGTAGTACCCATCCTCCACATCAATTCTCTAATCTCGATAAAGATAGAGTGCTCTGATCTGTTGAGTCCTTCAAATACCCTTTTGTTTCTTTCTTTCCACACGCATCACATGAGAACGTGAGGGACCCTACGCCATAACCACTCCCCCCGACGGGAAGGATTAGCTTGAGACCACCAACTTAGCCAATCTAAAATGGAGCCTTCAAACATCAAACTCAAACCGAATTCCGCCAAGAAACTGCTCCAAATGGATTTGGAAAAACTGCAGTGAAGCATCAAATGGTCCAGTGTCTCATCAAATTCATTGCAAAGCACACAAAGGCTCCCTGTGAGGATTCCTCTTTTTCTTAACCTATCTTTAGTCAAGAGCTTCTCATGCAAAACTGACAAACTAAAGAAATTAATCCGAGGAAAAAGGTTTTTTACCCATACCAGATTTTTGTGGGAAGAAATGAAGGGGTTAGAATGGGTCTCATAATGAGATGCAGCCAACATATCTGAAAATTCTTTCACCGAGAAACCCACCCCTTTACCATTCCACACCAAACTATCTGATCCCTCTGAGAGCATTTGTCTATCCAACAAATGCATTAGATTAGCGAACTCATCTAGTTCCCCAGTATTGAGGTGTCTTCGAAAGGAAAGATCCCAAGAATTGTCGTTAGACCAAAAATTGCTCACACTCCCATATTGATTGTTGTTAATGATAAACAACATTGGAAACAGATCCTTCAAAGATTGGTTACTACACCAAGCATCATGCAAGAAAGAGATGAGATCACCATTTCCACATTGGATAGAGGTGTGAGGGTAAAAACCACTTGTGCACCGGGAGATGGACTTCCACAAAGAGCATCCGTAGGAAGTGTACTTAGTTCTCTTTTCCCAAACCCATCTATTGCGCCCATATTTGTCCATAATGAGAGCTCTCCATAAATTATCATTTTTTTCTGCAAATCGCCAAAGCCACTTAGAAAGTAATGCAATATTGAAAGTGAGCACCTGACGAATGCCTAAACCACCTCAAGATTTAGGACAACAAATTTTCTCCCAACCCACTAAATGCATCTTTCTAGAGTTATGAGTAGAACCCCAAAGGAAATCGTGCATGATCCGTTCCATCTTGGCTGCTATTGAACATGGAACCCTGATAAGAGACAGAATGAACACCGGGATAGAAGCTAATGTGGATTGTACAAGAGCTAGTCTGCCAGCTTTGGACAGAAATTTGCGTTTCCAAGACGCTAGTTTCGATTCCATCCTTTCGATCGTCTCATCCCACACAGCTTTACTTTTGAAACTAGCCCCCAAAGGAATACCCAAGTACTTAATTGGAAGATGACCAGCTGAACAACCCAATAAACCCGCCAACTGGTGCAGATGAGGGACATCTCCAATAGGCAACACCCTTGATTTGTGAAAGTTGATTTTCAGTCCTGAAATAACTTCAAACCAAAGCATAATTCTTTTAAGAGCAAGAACTTGAGAAGCGGAGGCATCACAAAAGAGGATAGTATCATCCGCATACTGGAGAATAGAGACAAACGGACTACCCTCCCCAACAGAAAACCCTCTCACTAGGCCAGCATCAACCGCTTTAAGAATCATTTGAGTTAAACCTTCTGCTGCTATAGTAAAGAGAAGAGGAGACAGTGGATCGCCCTGTCGCAGACCTTTCGAGCTATTGAAAAACCCGTGCAGCTGACCATTAATTTTCAGCGAGAAATTAGCTGTAGATCTGCAAGTGTGAAGCCAATGAATCCATTTGGCGTCAAACCCCATGCGAGCCATTACCAAATCCAAATATCTCCAAGAGACGTTGTCAAAGGCTTTGGAGAAATCTAATTTGATAACGAGCCCTGGAACACCTTGCTTTTTCCTAGAATCAATAATTTCATTGGCAATCAGAGGGCTATCCACCACCTGTCTGCCACTGACCGCTGCACTTTGAAAAGGAGAAATGACTGAATGAAGAACTATTTTCAATCTGTTAGCCAACACCTTAGCAATGATCTTATAGGCCCCATTCAAAATACTGATAGGTCTAAAATCTTTTACTGTTCGCATTCCCGCACATTTAGGAATGAGCGAGATGATAGTGGTGTTCAACCGCCAATCAAGAAAATTTCTCGAGTTAAATTCTGCAACAACTTTCAGAAATTCAATTTTGATTACCTCCCACATATTCAAATAGAACATCATCGAGAAACCATCAAGACCTGGAGAAACTTCAGTTTTTAGCTCTTCCATTGCCGCTCTAATTTCCATCTCCGAAAAATTATCTACCAAGGCAGTAGCCGTCGACTGAGAGATAGACTTGAAGGTAATCCCCGAGAAGAAAGGTCGCCACTCCTCCTTTTCATGGAACAACTCTTTGAAGTGAGATATCAAGAGTTCTCTAATACTGACTTCATCCACCACCAACTCCTGACCCAGGCTAAGAGCTTCAATGGAGTTGAACAGTCTGCGTCTGTTAGCCAATGTATGGAAGAATTTGGACCCCTGATCCATATGACGAACCCAGTTGACTTCTGATCTGATCCTCCAAAACTCCTCATCTCTTTTGATTAATGTTGCCCACTCTTGATATAGCTGCACTCTACAAGATCTCTCCTCAACAGTCAGGTCCCTGATCTTTTCATCAGCATCAATGTTAGCAATTAAAGCAGAGATATTTTGAATACATAAATTTGTCTTACCCCAAACTTTAGTTCTCCAACTTTTGAGATTGCATCTGAGAGCCTTAAGCTTCCACCATAAACAGTAACCGGGATGGCCAGAGACTACTGAGTTGTTCCACCAAACTTTCATCTCCTCTGCCAGGGTAGGGTGATCAAACCAACTGTTATCGAATGAAAAAAGGCGAGTACCACCACCAACCGACGAGTTCGCAAGCAAAATCGCGTGATGGTCAGAACCTGCTGTACCCTTGAGCCATTCAACTTTGTCACCAAATTTGTCAATCCAATCCACCGAGGCTAGAAAACGATCAAGTCGACAAAGGATAGGAAGATCTCTCCGATTTGACCATGTGAATTTTCCCCCTTTTAGACTGAAATCGGCGAGTTCCACCTCATTAATGAATTGATTGAATTTATGCATGCTCATGGACCTCCTCCTGCATCCTTTTTTTTTCATTCATATGGCGGACAACATTGAAGTCACCCGCTAACACCCATGGCGATTGCACCCAACCAGCAATGTCGTATAGTTCTTCCCAGAAGTGGTCTCTAAGAGAAGGATCACATGGATCATAAATGTTAGTCCCGGACCAAATTGAGTTATCCGAGATCATTTGGAATTGAATAGAAAGGGAAAAAGCCCCTTTCAACACTTCCCTCATCTGCAAAAGATCCGCGTCCCAAATAGCTAAAATGCCGCCCGAGCTGCCAATGGATTCCACCATAGCCCAGTCAAAAGAACTATCACCCCACAATTTTCTGATAAATTCTCTAGAGCATTTCTCCAATTTAGTTTCCTGAACAAAAACAAGGTCTGGACGGTTCTTTGAAATTAATCTATGACAACCCCTTTGCCGCTCGGTATTGCCGAGCCCCCTACAGTTCCACGAAAGAATTTTGAGGTTCATGAAAAACCTTCAAACCCGGGGTTGTTGCATTTGTCCATTGCTTTGTCAGATATTGTACCATGTGCTGCAGCTTGAACCATATCTAAAGCCCTGTTTTCCTCCTGATTGAGGTCCACTCCCACTGTCAAGCTAATTTCTTTGAAAGCCGAACGATCTGATGCTTCTTCCTGAGTCGAATGACAGTCAGAGACAGAAGGCTCCGCACTGTCATTGACCCTAGAAACAAAACTTAGTAACCCAAGATGTTCCGTCTGTGGGACCTCGAATCCTGGAGGAGCGCCTACGTGGTCTGGGGTAGATGAGAAACTCTCACCATGAGAAACACAAAGATTTGTAGACAAACCATGGGCTTCAACACATTGTTCTGCTAGGGGCTCAAAACCCGGAGGGTAAGGTAAAGATACCGAACAATCCTGGGTATGTTTGGAAGACTCTCCCCTTGTCGGCCCAGCAGGGGCACTACAACCTTTAAGTTCTACCTGCCCTGCTTTGTTGGATGAGCTTGATTTGTTGGATTTATTTTGCAGCATGAACCTAGATCTGGTAGGAAAGACTGAGAAATTAGCCCATTCAGCTGCTCTGTCACGCTGCGCTTTTCTTGCCAGCTTTCGATCCCTGCGGGCATGCATCGACATCTTGGTCAAAAGAGGGTCCAAATTGAAGATATCTTCTTCCACCGCTTCTAAAACCCTCCAATAATTGCCCGATGTTGGTTGATCATTAGATTTGGCCAAGCTTTGTCTAGAAAGAGACTTAGGTCCTTTACTGGGTGAGGGCCCAACAATACCTTTGCCTTTATCCTGCTGAGATGGACGAGCTGACACAGATAGCGAGTTTTCAACTTTACCCACTGAAGCGGCACGAGAAGCAGGGGAATGGGGAAGCATTGGGTAGTGCTGGGGAGACTGATCACTCAGTGTCGGCATCCTAGGAGGCGGGTCGAATGCTTCGCATGAGGACACGTGTGGAGAGTTGGCGAAGACCAAGAAGGCTGTGTGTCCAAACGGAAGAGCAACAGGTGTCCACTGAATCACTGACTCAGGCAACTCTATCAGCGACCTTGCAAGATTCTTTCTTGCCACAAAATCTGGAGGAAGATGATTGCCCCATACTTGGGACAAGAAATCAATGGGAGAATCTCGATGAATAGAAGTTGCTGCAATGGGACCCTTACTGGCAATCGAGGTAGGGCGCACACTGGAGGGATTAGTGGCCACTACCTCCACAAATGATCTGTTGCGCGAGGGTGGGACAACACTAGTACCTGGCAAAGTTGAGACCCCATCTCTGCTAACTTGCTGCTTAAGATAAGGCTGAGGCACCTTATTTAGAACCATCTCATTCATAACTTGGGCAAGTTGTTTCCAGCCTGTTCCTTCCACGCCAGCTGCCACCTTGAGAGTTTTGGATCCTGATCCCCAACCCACCAAAATAGAAAGGAAGATTCCTCCTATATTGGCCTCTTTCACCATCATAACCCATCTATTGTTGATTTTCCAACTGGCTGAGAAGGCATTAGAGCCTGATTCCACAGCTTTCTTAAGCTGAAACTCAATCCATTTTCCCATCTGCAATTCGACAAAAACTTTGATTCTAACCCTCGAGCTCGATTCAAGCAACAACAAACCTCCTCTCGACTTTCGAATCCCAAATTCTTTCCCATCAATTTTCAACAAACGAAAATTTTCTTCTTTGAACTCCATCTCTCCCAAGATTTAGTACAAATTTACAAACATACAAACACAATTACACAAGCATACTAGCATCATAGCAATACGAAGATTAGGAAAAAACTGCAAGATCTTACTTGTTGCCGTAAATTGCCAAATATGTTCCAAAGTTTGAGAAAGAATTCACCGCCATTGCATGGCTCACCCTCGTCACTGTAGAAAACCACCTTCGAAACCCCACTGCAAAATCCCCCCTCTAATGTCGAAAATCACCTTTGAAAACAACCCAGCGAGAATCCCGCTTCACTGTCGAAAGCCTCCCGGCGAAAACCACCTATCCCTGCGAGAACCACCCTCTTCACTTCGAAAACCACCCTGCGAAAAACACCCTCTTCACTTCGAAAACCGCCTCTCCCTACGAAAACCGCCCTCTTCACTTCGAAAACCACCCTGCGAAACCACCTTTCCGTGCGAAAACCACCCTCTTCACTTCGAAAACCCCTCTTCACTGTTCGAAAACCCCTCTTCAAGCCAAATCGAAAACCCCTCTTCGCTGTTTGAAATCCCCCTGATAGTTGAACATGATAGGGGCTCAGTTTTTTTTTTTTTTTTAAATTTTTAAAATTTTTTTTTTTTTACAAATACAAAAGGAATCATTTCTACGTCAAGGAGCTCAAATTCACCTATTGCAATGAAAATGACGGTGACCGAGCAACTAGTGTCAACTAGGTATAGTATCCTCTGATTTCTAGTATCAACAAACACTCAAAAGTCTATAAGAACAATGGTGATTAATACGAACTTGGTGTAATTCATCTATTCAGGTTCTGTCCATGGATATACATCAGGCTATTGTGCTCGTAGTAGGAGGAAGAAAGAAATACAGAATGGATATCTTTCTCGCTGTAAAGCTGCATATAATCTCAAATGAACTTGGTTGTCATAATGTAATTAGTTCCTGAAGTCATCAGTTTCACTTCCTCGCAATGCAACAACTCTTACCATTGGAAATGTCATGAACTTTTGACACTAAAACCTCAAGGAGTTATAGCGAATACAATCTCATGCTTTGAGTAACCGGTTCCCAATTGGACCTTCGCTCTAGCATTATTGATCTCTGGCCTTGCTTTGCTAACGACCAAAACACAGGGTGCTTCGAGATCATAGTGTAGAGAGACTCAAAACAGGGTATGTTGTAGAATTGTATTATCAGGATTTGCACATGATTTCAATATGAATAGCATCCAACAAATAACTCTACGAGAGCAATTCAAATGCGACATGAATAAAAATGAAATCCCTGTTGTTGGCACGTGTATAGTGTCATGCCTTCAACATGTCACTCTGATTTTTGAGTCGTGTCATCGGCACTCTCTAAATAAATTACTAAATTATCAAATATGAAAACAAATTATTTAACATTGATTATAGAAATTATTAAAATAAAATCATATATTAATGGACTATTGATATTGTTGGGTTAAGTGGAGTAGTTGGGTTTAATAAATTGATATGATTTGCTTTAAAGTGAATGAAAAATAACATTTTCGAGATTTAATGAATGGAGATGGGAGATGCATTTTTGGTATATGGTGAATGGAGAGGGACATTTTTTGTAATTTGATACATGAAGGACATTTTCATAATTTGGTGAATGACAGAGTGTTTACGTAATTTAACAAATGAACGAATTTTTTTTTTTCATAATTTGGCAAATGGAATAAAAGGGGCATTTTATAGTAATTTTGCTAGGTAAGGACATGTTTATAATTTGGTAATGGGAGGGGCGAAGAGGCGTGTGATAATGGGAATGTGCAGTAAAGAAATGTTGAAAATAGTAAAGAGGAAGTGAAGAATATTTGTGACTTTGGGTCTTCGCCAACTAATGAACAAATAAGGGGAATTCTAAATGTCGAGGAAACCAGCGAGGAAATGAGCGAGGAGAGTGATGTGGTGGGGTGGGAGCCGTCCACTCCATTTGGAATGCGCGCACAAAAAATTGCGACATGCATTTCAAGCGGAATGAACGGCTTCCACTCCGCCACATCACTCTCCTCGCTCATTTCCTCGCCCGTTTCCTCGCTATCTAGCCTCACTCGAACAAATAAATGAGATATTTTTATGCAAACGTGTGTCCCTAAAGAAACTCCGTCAATATTGTGGTGATTATGGAAGTATCCATCGTTATCTTAAAAAACAGTCAAACTTATCATCAACAATACTATATTGCTTTATTTTGAGCAATGGTGGTTTAAACATGTGATGCATATGTTGTTCTACTTTATAAGTTGTTCGTCCATGATCAATATGATAAACCAAATTGACTTTAAAATTAAAATAACATTTAATTTCTATAGGTTGGTCAACACGAGTCAATTGAGTGAGCGACGGAGTCAGAATTTTTGTGTGTGGGGGTGAAGGGGAAGGAGTGATGCATCATAGTTAATTAATAATAATATAATAATTAATTATTTTAATATAATAAAAAATGAATTTGAACAAAAAATAAATAACTATACAAAACACAAATTGTTAAGGGAAACTTCATCTAATTTATAGGAGAAGAAAATTGATCCAACAAGTTACTTTAATTATAAAAGCACAAAAGATAAGTATATGGGGACAAATCAAATTGGTATATAAAGTTAAGTGATAAAAATTAATTTCGAACTTAAAAGTGTGTCTACAATATTTTTTTGGATTATTTGCAATTTGTCCCTAATAAAAAAATAGCTACTTAGAGGTTATCCCCAACAATAATCACTATTGCAGTCACCTTCAAAACTAACCGTCAATGCAAAAAATTCATGTTGAGTACCAAAATGCCCTTCAAACAATAACCCACAAGTTTGTCGAATTTTTCATTTATATTAAAAAAAATCTTATGAATAAAATACAAAACTAGACCTTGATAAATGGATTCATCTCGAGCAAATGGGATGATAAAGAAGAGAGGAAGCGGGACGGTTGTCGATCTCGCAGTAAACAGATAAAAAGAGTATAAAAGAAGAAAGAAACGAGGCAGAGTCGTTGGCATCACAGAGGAATAGAGGAATGATGTTTCTTGCATGGTTTCCTTTTAGATTTGCTAAGTTTGTGTTCTCAAGCTAATTCATCCTTATGTGTGGAGTGGTTATGGCGAATGGTTCTTCAGATGCTCGTGTGGAGTATGTGAAAAGAGATAAATGTGAGGATTTTTGAAGGGCTCACAGATTAGAGCAATTTATCTTTATCAAGATTAGGAAAATGTTGTGGAGGATGACTCGATTTGTAATTTTTTTCAGAAACTTGTTTTTTGACACCTTTATGGTGTCTTGGTATTCTTTGATCTATAAATGGTTCCCTTTGTATCTTGTTTTCGTTCTTATCTTCAATAACAATCTTCATTTTTGGCCAAAAGAAAATGTTTGATGTATATAATCGTATTTTAGATCTCAGTGTTGAAATTATGGTTTTCAATGAAATTCCTTTCTTATTTCTATGGTTTATTTGAACATAATTGTGGGTTCCTAATGTCGAATTTTAAGGGTTACACTTAAAGATCAGTCATTGAAATGTGAGTTCTCTTCTTATCTTCTTGGATTTCTCCATTTGATTTCTTGTATTCAGTAATAAACTTTGGTCCCTGTATTAACTTCCCACCCTTTGTTTACATACCCTAGTAAGAATATGAAAGAACCACCTAAAACTCAATTAAAGAAGGGAATTTTCCATAACAAGTAACCTCCATTAAGACACCACAATATCAAATAATGGTTATCTCAAGGAAAGAATTGTACAAATAAAATTTTGGGTTTGAAAATTTTAGTTGTTTTGTAGAGAATTCAATGGTTGTGTTTAGTTAGATGTTAAATAATATTTTGTTTGTGTTTCTTTACTCTGTGTTTTGAGTGGGTATTATAGAATCTCATTTTAGGTTGATATGCAGTCAAACATGGTGGTTGATTGCCTAAGAATTTTGTTACTAGATAAAAAGTTAGATGTTTCAATGTAGGTAGCTGAGAAAAGTAATGCACGGGTTCAAATTTATGACAAGTTAATCAAATTAATTTTATTAAATAATTAAAATTTTAATTATCATTAATTACATTATGAAAAGTTTATCAAATTTTAGTATAATAATTTGATTAACTTGTCATTGTTGATCTTAAGGGGTTAAGGGTAAAAAAATAATTAAAATTAAAATTATTAATAAAATAGTCATTATTGGTCTTAAAGTATAAAATTATGTTTTCTATTTGTTTAAAAAGGGTAAAAATGTCATATAATTTTATGAGATAACTTAGGTTAATAAAATAGTCATTGTTGGTCATAAAAGTATAAAAGTAGCCACAAATTAATCATTACATCAACTACGATATCTAAATGGTCTATTCTGTGAAAAAGTAGGTCTTAAATGTCATTTTTCCATTTTTACAATCATGTTTTGCAATCAGAGCGACGTGGGATAATCTTGAAAAAATAATGAAATTTCCAAAGTGTTTATGTATCTCAAGGTTGTAAAACACTTCCTCTCATGATGCTACATCATCCTGATTATAAAACCTAATTGCAAAACCTGATTCCCTTACTTCACTAAAAAAAATTGATTTGGTTTGAACAACTAAATAATGATTTACAGAGTTTATATGGTGAGGATTTGGAGAAGAAGATGATAGGAGTGGGAGGGAAAATAGCATTTTAGGAAGAGAGTAAATGATTATTATGATTGTGAAGCCCAACATGAGACCCAAGGCCCAACTGAATTCCCCATTATCATGAACAAAAACTACCAAAAGCCAGTCCATTTTGTGTCAGAGGAATTATGATTCCCTTGAAACATCTTTGCAAACCTTCTCATTTTTTCTTATTCGACTATGGTATTTTTAACATTAGACTAAAATAATTTTCAAAAGACTCAAAACTCAATTACGATAAACCAAATGTACATCAAAGTTAAAATAATCAAAAAAAAAAACAATATCTTCATCTACATATTTCGGATCACGGTATTATTAAGATGGAATTTCAGTCTTGCATGTGTACCATCTCATTCAAAAGAATATATTATCTCACCTACTTACAATTGTTGTTGAGTAATTCTAGGTGTCGAGTAAATCAGTGAGGAAATGAGCGAGGGGAGGGAGGTGGCGGGTTGGGAACCGTTCACCTCCCTCAGGATGCGTACTATCTTTTTTGGTGCGCGCATTTCGATGGAAGTGAACGGTTTTCAACCCGCCACCTCCCTCCCCTCGCTCATTTCCTCGCTGGTTTCCTCGACATTTAGAATTCCTCATTGTTGTTTGTTGCTGGTGGCACCTAAGACAATTTGTTGGGGTCTAGTCTACCTAATCCCCTTCCTTCCTGGAGTGTTTATCTTTAAAAAAACCTAAGACAATGTAGGTAGCTGAGAAAGGTAAGTAGGAACCTTACATATTAACGAGTCAGTCTAATTGCCGAGGAAACCAGCGAGGAAATGCGCGAGGGAGGGGGGAGGACCCTCCATTCCTTGCTGGTTTCCTCGCCCATTCCCTATACAAAGATAGGCTCGATTTCCAAAAAAAAAAAAAAATAGGCTCTTTTCCAAGTCAAAAACTTATTTAACATAATAACACTGAAGATCGTCTCAAAAGAGTTTCTCTGTATTATTATTCTTATTTATATGTTTATTTTTGTGTAGAGAGATAAGGAAGAAAGATGGAAGATGTAGGAGGGAAAGAATGTGGAAGACAACATGCACTATATTGAAATTACAAGGCTCAGGTAGTCTCGGAATAATACACATATACCATCTAGTTTGATGTATGTACTCTTATTTTATATATGTGCGTTGAAATTAGGGTTTGATTTTTTAATATGACTGCAGAACACAGTTCATTTGATCATATTTGTAATTATGGTTTTCTTCAGTCTCATGCCGATCATACTCTGTTTATCTACTGTAAAAATGATATTTTTTGTCTGTTCTTGTCTATGTTGATGATCTTATTGTGGCAGACAATAATTCACAGATTTGCATTTTTTTCAAAAAATATCTTAATGACTGTTTTAGCTTAAAGATCTGGGGCCTCTCTCAAATACTTCATTGGCATTGAGACAGCACGCAACTCTTCTGGTTTTTTCTTATGCCAACGGAAGTACACTCTTGATATTTTGAAAGAAGCGGGTCTTACGGGTGCCAAGCCAGCTGCGACACCCATGGAGCAGAACCAAACTCTTGCTCATGCAACGGGTAGTCTTCATGACCTGGGTCGCTATCGTCGACTGGTGGGACATCCTGTCTATTTATCTATCACACGTTCGAAAATTTGTTACGCTGTTCACATTTTGACCCAGTTTTTTCATGAGTCGCGGCAAGATCATCTCGACGCTGTGTTTCGAGTCCTTCGCTATCTCAAAGGAACCCCGAGTCAGGGTATTGTATTTCGCTCAGATGGCTCTCTCCAACTCTATGCTTTCTTTGACTCGGATTGGTGGATGGTGGTGTCGGGGTTGTAGTTGTTGTTGGAGAAGTTGTGTTGCTACGGGTGACAATTATTCTGAAGTCTGAAGAATTTTATTTGAATGCAAGAATAACTCGAATCTTTCAACAATGTATATGAATTACAAACTCTGCCAGTATCGTTTAAAGTTAAAAACTAAGAATTCAATCAAAAATCAAATCCAAGCAAGAGAGCTGCAGCTGACAACAAAATGGTGGAGAATCCAGCAAGAACATGAGCTGGGGCAGAGCTAGTAGGTGTTGGTGGTGGTCCCGCTGATGTTGGTGGTGGTCCCACTGATGTTGGTGGTGGTGCCATGGAAGAAGCAGGTGGATTTGCGATGGTGGATGGTGGTGTAATTCCTGTGAATCCTATGTCATATGAAATGCTCCCGTCGGGTTTAAACAGCCCAAAATTTCTTTCAGACAAAGGCCCAGGCTTGAGATTCTCGTTAAACAAAGCAAAAACATATGCCTTCACAGGTGTCTTTGGTTTTAGCGGGGTCCCTTTCTTCTTAAGAAGCCGCTTTCGAAGATTGTAGTTATAGGCTCTTGCATTCTTCTCTGTGGCACCTACTTCATTTGGATCTCCTTTAGAAGCCCAACCTGTCTCCGATACAATGACTTCCGTTTTGTCAAACCCAGCAGCTGCCAGTGCAGCAAATGCCGCATCAACCTGGGCATCAAACATGTTATCATAGTGTAGATTAGTCTTTGGATCTTGAATTCCTGGGTTCTTTTGGAACAGTGCATAGTTAAGGTCGATATGTTCGGGATCACTAATGTAGGCCAGAAATGGGTAGGCATTGATGAAGAAAGGAGACCCAATCTGTGAGAAGAACTCCAAGAGTGGCTTCATATATTGCATGACACTTTCCTTGAAAACGCATGCAGACGGAGGGAAGGAAGTAGCAAACACAGCCGAAGAATGAGGACTTGAGATTTGAATCACATTAGTAAGACGAAGCCTGTTCACAGCGCTGTATACATTCTTAACTGCGCCTAAAAGTACCTCTGCATTCTCCCCTCCTTCATCATGCCCCAATACCTCATTCCCTACTGCGATCCCACGTATATGCGTTTCAGGAAGGTATGGTTCAACATTTGCTTTTACCCAGTCCATGGCACGATCCTCGTACACACTCATGTCTTTTAAAAACTCATTGCCAATTCCCACCACAATTTCGATGCCTGACTTGCTAAAGGCCTTGAGGACACTCTGATCTGCATCGTAGATCCGGATATTCTTGATCCTTGCTGCTTTCAAAAGTGTCACGACACTTTCAGGTGGAGGAAGATTATCAGCAATTCTGCCATAATTTACTCCATAGGTCCCAATAAACGCTTGAACTGCAATAAGTGAAACATGATAAACATCAATTAGCCCATCAATGAGCCCATAACTAAAATTCAGAGATCAACTGAAAAAATTAAGTTGTAAATGATGTAACAATTGAATTCCCGAATTCTAAGTCGAGAGAAAGAGACTTGAAACACACGCGCGCACAAAAAAAAGTAGCTTAAACCTAACTCAATTTCAGAATCTTAACACAGCTTTGTTCTGATGTCTCCTCTCAATCAGGGAAAAAAATGAACAAAGTGACACTAATATAATTATTCCAATTAGCAAAACTATAGAATATGCAATCACAAAATCATGCAATCACAAAATCACTTGATAAATGCTACAGATCAACAATCGAACTATATAAACTCATTAAAGATGATACCAACCAGCATGAGTAAAATCTTCATCAAACATGAAATTCAACTCAAAGAAGCTCATAGAAACACAAAAGTTTCCATGAGGTGTGTGCAATTCATCAAACAAGTGAAATGCAACTATGACACTAACCACATTGTGATTCAAAAGAACACAAAAGTTTTCATTTTTTCTAAATGGGTTTGATAGAAAACCCATGACATAAAGTGGGGTTTGCCCAAATCATCAATCAAGTATAAGTGGAATGCAATAGTAGTAGTAGCAGGATGACAATGGGGATTACCAGTGGAAGAGGAGGTGATGAGGATGATGAGAGCCAGAGAGAGCAGGAGTTGATGATGAGAAGTTGTCATTGCCTTGATGAGACAAAGAGGGGATATGTTAAACGTACCCTAACATCATCTCCATAAAATTCATAGGAAACTTTACTAACTTTTGATGGATTTTATTTATTTATTTATAAATATAATCGATTGATTCTTTATGGATAAGATTCTTGTGTGGTTGGGAGATCATCCTCGCAAAAAATCATTTAATGGTGTCGCGTTCATGTATGGTGCTTTATAAATGAAAGTTGCTTGTTGATTCAGATACCGGAACCCTATGCTTATAATTTATAACATTTTAGGTTCATGATCGTGAAAATCACTCCAAATTTCATGATTTTGTTTAGTAGTATTGTTATCTAGAAGAATGATATTTTTTACTGAAAGCAAATGAAAACAGTGCTAGCTTAACTGGTAAAATTTGTTCTAAAAATCGGTTTAGGCGGCTGCCTAGGCGCTAGAAGGTGGAAAACCGCCCAGATTAATGCCTGGGCGGCTGTCTGGGCGGTCTAGGCGGGTCTGGGCGGGTCTGAGCGGGGTCTAGGCGGGTCTGGGCGGGGTCTAGGCGGTCTGGGAGATTTTTTATTTTATTTTTTATTTTTTTTATTTTTTTTATTTTTTAATAAAGTTGATTGTGTTCTTATTTTATTTTCTTTCCTATTTTTTAGAAATAAACTATTTAATTATTTTTTTAGAAAATCTCGGGAATGGACTTTGATGATGATAATGATGATATGTCTAAATGTAGCGAAGGATGATTACTTAATGAAATTTTCAAAGGATCTGCCGGTACCAATTTTACTAATGTAGATTTTATCAAACATAACTGAGATTATTCATGCAATTTGAAGAAAAATAAAAGAGTACACAAATTCAAATTTATATAAAGTACCCATCATGACCAACTTCAGTCATTTGAGTTTTAATAAATTTTGTTCACGATTGTTAATTTTTCATGTTTTTAAATTTTGCATATATATATATATTGATATATATATATATATATTGACATTAAATTGGATGTAATTGATAAGGTATTATGCTTAACTTTTGTAAATTATTAAAGTTATAATACAAAACCTAAGACCGCCTAGGCGCCCGCCTAGGCCCCTGGGCGCTAGGCACCTGCTCGCCGCCCGCCCAGCACCTAGCGATTTTTAGAACACTGTACTAGTCTATGATTCGAACTTTCTTACATGGGATTGAGGTCCACTGATCCTAACAATTCAATTTTCTCCGCGAAATGACACGAAAACCCATAACTATATCAAAAAATCACTACTCAGACTAGATAACATGATCTCAAAAATATTATCCTCCAAAAGTCCAAAACTCCCAACTGCCAAATACTTTTCCATCAACCAGAAAAAATAAAATAAAAATGGCATCAATATTCCTATCTTCTGCAAACACTCTCTTGCCATCATCCACCCCTTCTACGACAACGTCAGAAACAACCATATCTCCTCACATACACAATGTGAAGAGACCGAACTATCGCATTACTTGCAAGGTGGTCAGTGGGACTGCTTCATCTTCTAGTCCAATTCTGACCAAAAGAAGCCTTGCTATATGCCTCACTACTTCAATGGCACTCTCCCTGGCTAGTAAAGGATTCCAACACAATGCGAATGCTGCAATATTGGAAGCTGACGACGATGTAGAGCTCATGGAGAAAGTGAAGAAGGATCGAAAGAAGAGGCTTGACAGACAAGTTGTCATTAATTCATCCAAGAAAGAAGCAGGTTATGTTCTTTCCTTATGTTTCATTTGCAAATTTATAGAATGCATGAATTGCTCAGTGAATTCCTTCCTAGTTTAGTTACTACCTAGCTGAATTGTATACAAAACTCATTATATAACCAAGGAAGATAAATGGAACACAATTGCCTAGTATATGGAGTACTATTAGTTTTCAAAACTAGGTGATGGGTATATATATGGATAGAATGCATGAATTGCTCAGTGAATTCCTTCCTAGTTTAGTTACTACTTAGCTGAATTGTATACAAAACTCATTATATAACCAAGGAAGATAAGTAGAACACAATTGCCTAGTATATGGAGTACTATTAGTTTTCAAAACTAGGTGATGGGTATATATGGATAGATTGTCGATGAAGGGTAATGTTGAAAGTTTAGAGAGGTTCAAATTGGTTCAAAGTGTGAAATGAGTACATTGTGGATTTAGATCTCGTACCGACTCTCAAGTTTATGATTTATGGTTCTCCTGCAATTGAATTTACCAATTCATATGCTGGGTGTGGTTAGAAAGAAGTAGGAAACTATTTGATGGGAAAGAAGTGTGGAAGAGTGCATGGTTTGCCTAAATGCTAAAATGCCTCGTAGACTTGTGGAGCATGTATATTGGGGTGTCAGGTGGGATGTAAGAAGCATTTACGGAACCAGAAGCCCTGCTTAAGGGAGGCACGTTATTCATATCATTCGATAGTCATAGTCGAATTGAAAGGCAAGCAATGGGTAATTCTACATGTGAATGTGTTGACAATTTCAGTTCATTCGTTCTTAATGGTTACTTCAAGAGCATAAATTAGATGAACAGGGAATCACTTAATACACATAATTGCTATTTTTACCACTCCAGCTCCCAATTTGAATTCAAATTTTCTTGCTTCTCTCATTCGCTGCCCCCCTTTGCCCTAACATTATATACTAGTTACCTATTGGAATCTATCCTGCATATTGCTTCAAAATAGCATGTCCTATCTGACAGTTTTGGTCACCAAATTCTTGTAGCATATGCATCAGGAACGAAATTCACACACAACTCATACTTCTACTGTCTTCTTTATTATTTGATTGAAACCTAGTCACTACTAAATTGGTGTCTGCATACTCGCCTGACAAAAACATGTGTTGCAGCATATGTGCAAGATGTTGTGTACAAGCTCAGCAAAGTGGGTCAAGCCATCGAGAATGATGATCTCACAGCAGCAGGTTCAGTTCTTGGTTCAAGTACTGATGCAGATTGGGTAAAAAATGCCAATGTGGCTTTCACCAAGGTCGATAAAGTTCTCCATATGACAATTATTTGTGATATGTTTCCTCAATTTATCTTACTTATATTTCTGAATCCATTTTTCTTTACCCAATCTTTGTTCAGCTGACCGAGGATCCTGAAGAGAAGACTGAGGTGGATACATTCAATTCCTCTTTAGCTTCGTTGATCTCATCAGGTGAAACACCATTCTTAAGATTCAAACGATAGTCAAATTCGAATAACTATCTATTAAGACAACCATGCTGAGTATGTACATACATGTTGAACTATGACCAGGGCAACTCGAAAGTTTGTCATAGGTGCCAACCTTGAATGTACTAATGGATCCTGATGTTCTTTTGCAGATAACTTTGTATCTGGAAAACAATTTAGGGTTCTTTCTGAATTGAGTTTCATACTAACACAAGCTTCTTCTTCTCCTTGCAGTTACCCAAAAGATATCAAGTCCTCCAAAACATCTTTTGTGTCTTCTGCAAGTGCACTGGAGAAGTGGACAACCTTAAGTGGACTAGCAGAACAACTGAAAGGCCTCTGAAAGAAAGTGGATTTTGATTTTTGATTTGTTATTTTCTCCAAAAGTGTTTTGTGCTATATTCTTACTTCATTCTCACATCTCATTTCAACTTCCCGGCTATGTTCAGAATCTTGACAATTCCAAAGGTTCAACACCTCAATGAGTGATGCACATATATTTGCCCAAGAAACACTTGTAAGAGACTGCAGTTCATAAATATTTGCAAGAGAAGTGTGCTGAACCAATGATTATTTATGGATTGGCATGATTGTTCATATATAGATCAGCTCCATAACTATCCACTTGTTACTAGGGAAGTTAGAGACATTAACATGATTCGAAGTAGAGATATACAACTACATTATGATAAGTACCATTGCATTGAGCTAAGATGAGAGTTGTTGAGCTGAAATATACTTGTGTGCCGCATTAGAAAGCCTCACCTAAACATTTGTCAGCCTTCCGAAGATTGTCTTGTGAAATCTGGAGAAAGTATGTCAAAATGTTTTGTCTTTGCTTGATCAGGTTGAAGTTGCAACCCACGAAAAAACAATTTTTAGTTTTATTGCAGATACTAATAAATATTTTTATAACCTAAATACAAAATTTCAAGTCAAGAATCAATTGACCATTTTTAGTTTCAGTGAGATGAACAAACAAAATCAAGCTAATAGAATGACGTAGTTCAACACACTAAGATATGTGATTAGTAATTGGATACATAACAATAATACTGAAGTTGTGACCACCATTAAAGACAACAATTTCAACAACCTGAAACCTAACTTCTACCAATCGCCACGAACAATCAGACCTAACATTAACAACATAGACGACAAATTCATCCTACAGGCAACTCTGACAGGACGAGAAAAAATGGTGAAAAATACAAAGTCGCAGACAAGGAAAGTACATTCAACAGCTCACGTGATTCGGTGTGGGAGGTTGGGGTGCAACAACTCGCTCCATTTGATTCTCATGTGATGCTTTTTGTTCCTTGATCTCTCCCTCGGGTTGAGGAGCGCTTCCATTTCGAGTCTCTTTAAGCTCCGTGGAGGAAATGACTGAATCACGTTTCTCAACTTCCTTCTGTTTTGTATCATCTACTTTTCTTATGGATATGAAATTATCGATTATCCAAGTGCATTTCCTGCATTAACCAAGATAGTAAATCCCTTTTCTGGTGGATCATTAGCCATGCTACAAAAGTCAACAAACTCAAATCTTAGCAATACTCTTCTTATAATGTGCATTGATTTAAGAGAAGCCTCTATTTCCTTTCCCTAACATGCATGCTTATGCTCTTTTCTATAAGGGACGCAGAGAAACCCACCCAATAGGTAGGAGTAACATGTATATTTCAACACCTTCTGACTCGGCTAAAGCCTTATAGCATCTCAATTTAAATAATGAAGTTACAGAATACTCCTTGTGATTATAAACGTTCAATGTTACAAGATGTAATCACAGCATAGCACTTGTAAGTATACCTATGCAAACTAAGTTTCCCATCTTAATAGAGATACTAGCAGCCAACCATTAATAGAGACCGAGTCAGTCTAGAGAGCCAGGCCCATGGCACCAGGCCGTGCTCTCTAGGAATTTTTTTTTCCGTTGTTCTTGTTCTTCATCTTCATCTTCATTTTCATCTGGTTTTTATTTATTTATTTATCACTCTCTTTCATAATCACGTTCTAGAGAGCTCCCTTGGCGCTAGGCCCTGGCTCTCTAGAATTTTTCATTGAGACCGCATACCTATAATACAATCCTCCAAGGGCTCATTTCCTAACCACAACATCCCTTCAAAGGGCTTGCCCAACTGAATTAATGAAAAGGGGGGAATTCAAACAGCACCTGGATCTTGTCCCAAAAAGCTTCTTAAGAGCTACTAGGTACCAAATGAAAGACTTTCAAATCAAAACCTTCAATGTACCACCAATACCAAGTCTGCCATGAATAAAAAAAAGTGCCAAATTTGCATGAGGGTAAATTTATTTCGGAAGTCAACCTTGAAACCAGATCTAGCTTCATAATTTCCCTCGAAGCTGAATACATTCATTAGCTATTTTAGTACAATTAGCAAAGAGGAGTAACGTTAGAACAAATCATAGTTAGTAGCCCAAATCTAAGCCCAACAAAGTTTTTCCTTAAAGAGGAGTAATGTTAGAGTTGAAAAAAAAAAACAATCAAACCGATTAAACCGACCGAACCGATCAAAATCGAATCAATTGGTTCAGTTTTAAGAAATTCAAAACCGAAGTGGTTGGTTCGGTTTTTGGTTTCTATGTGATTTTAACCGACCAAACCTAATCGACCGAATATATATAATAAATAATATATATTTATATAAAAATAATATAGTATATTTAAAATAGTCGGTCGGTTCGATTTTATTTCGGTTTTGGTTTGATTTTAGTCGGTTCGGTTACGATTTGCATAAATTAGAATCGGTTCGATTTTGTTAATGGTTAGTTCGGTTTAAAAAATTTGAAACCGACCAAAGTCGGTTCGATTCACGGTTTACTGAAAAATGAACTGTCGATTTGGTTTTCAACCCTAAGTAACATTACAAAGAAACAGAGTTATGGAGGGAGCTACTCCCCCAAGGACACATCTTCATAACGAAGAAGACTGTTACAGAGAGCGTCACCCCTCATTGAGTCTCACATGTTTAAGTCACGCCGAGAATTAATTACGACCATTATATAAGGTAAATGGAATATTCGACAAATGTATGTAGTTTTAACTGAGTTCTATCCAAATTAATCTCCATCTTCAACAAAGTTACTAAATTAAACATGAGAGTGCCTTCAGCCACCAACAGTTAGTGTTTGGCTACAAGAACAAAATTAATAACATGAAGCAACCAATAACCTTATTCGCGCTAACGATCTTCAAAAACTCTCTTTCCGCGTTTTTGATCTCGATGATCTCCTATCACATTATAGTTCATTGTAGCCTGTCCATGGAGTGTCAAGTTTTCACCATAATTCGCGGCCTATAAATTACAGAACTATATCTATCGATTAAAAAAAAAAAAAAAAACCTTGTAAGGGTTAAAAAGAATCTTATAATTTTGAAATCTCTAGTTGGTGAAATGCGTCAAACTAGGCGATTTTATAATTTACCACTTTACATAATTCACCAACTGGTGATTTTATAATCAGTAATGAGAATGACCCAAAGATCACATTACATGGTCAAGTTTGATAATATAGGCCAATTCTTTGGGAAAAAAAAAGTAATTGGATTTTTTTTAATTAAACCAGAACTTTATTCAATATCAAAAATGATTTACAATCCGTTCGGAGATGTGTTACAACTTTATCCGAATCAAAACATTTGAAAAATAAAAGAATTAACACTAGAAAAACTAACCACTATTTGCACCATAGCGTAAGATTTGGTTTCTAGTCTATAAGATTCAAGTGCCACAATAGCCCTTTATGTGTTTACTATGGTGCAGTCCATACTAAAATGAAATTCCAAACAAAATTATTCTGAAGTCTGAAGAATTTTATTTCAATGCAAAAATAACTCGAATCTTTCAACAATGTATATGAATTACAAACTCTGCCAGTGTCGTTTAAAGTTAAAAGTTAAAAACTAAGAATTCACTCAAAAATCAAAAATAAGCAAGAGAGCTGCAGCTGACAACAAAATGGTGGAGAATCCAGCAAGAACATGAGCTGGGGCAGAGCTAGAAGGTGGTGGTGGTGATCCCCCTGATGTTGGTGGTGGTGCCATGGAAGAAGTAGGTGGATTTGCGATGGTGGATGGTGGTGTTGGGGTTGTAGTTGTTGGTGGAGAAGCTGTGCTGCTGCGGGTGACATTGATGGCTAACTTTTGTCCTGCCAAACAATGGCCCGGGAAGGTGCATAAGTAGTAGTGCTCCCCTGCCGAATTGAGAGTTATAGTTGCTGGGCTGTTTGTTATAGATGGAACTAATGTTGTAGATGCATTACATGCGTCAAAAGCTGCCTTTGTCACAGTTGCAACATCATGATTTCCGGTGCCAAAGTTGAAAACTGCAAATTAATAAAAGAAAACACAATTAGTCACAAAGCAAGTTGAATGCATATCATCGGTGAAACACCAATAGTGTGTGAATGTGCCTGGTAAATAAGTGTGTACATACACCATGAACAAATTTCTCTAGTGAATTAGAGAGGAAGTGAAATTATTACCTAGAGTGTCGCCAACCCTGAAAGTTTGGGAAGCAGCCCAGGTGGTGTAGGTGGAAGCACCAGTCCCTACGTTCCAATTAGCATTGCCACCTACAACATGTCTAGTACTCTGCGCTGTTGTGCTGTGCATCGAAGCTGTTATCACCAACACTAATAAGTACCCAATCATCCTAATTGAATCCATTTCTTTCTAACTTGTGTTTCTGTATGTTCCACAGGTCACCCCTTTCTCTCAATCTCTAGTTCTCTCTGTTGATTGATTAGTGAATGTGGATTGTGAAGAGGCTTTCCTTTGCTTCTTATAGTGAAAGGAGGCTCAAGTACTTGTAGAGAAAACATGAAAACAATGACAAAAGTTTGGTTGTTGACTAGGTACTTCACACCAATTCAACCCATATTTTGGAAATTGGATGGAACTTGTGCATGTATGAACTTTTCAATGTGATCACTTATTTGTTTAGTTAAACTTTACATGGCGCGTGAGACTTAATTTTATATGTCTAGCTAAAACCCCGTCAAATATTGCTAAGCCATCTCATGAATAATGTGATTATTATATATATTTTTAGTTTGACGACACTCAAAACTCGGTTTTTGGTTTGGATGATTGGATCTGGATGGTCTGCCATCACATTAACTGCTTAAGCTTTTAGAATGAACACAAAGTATCAGAGGTTATGGTTGGAAGATAACACATAGCATAGGCACCATAGAAATTGACGCGTTTATAGGGTGGGGTAAATATATACGCATGGCTTGTTTTCTTCTACCTGGAATACATGTACTATTTAATTTTGTTATTAATAATGGAATGAAAGTCTAATGGACATGACAATCACATGCTTGGGGGACTAAGGAGTGAAATTTTTATGTTCATGAGACTTTCATTTTCATGTTCATGAAACTTTCATTCTCACTATTGATCACAAAATAATTTTGGATCACAGTATTATTAAGATCGAATTTCAGTCTTGCATACTTTAGAGGACCAAAGAGTGAGAATTTCATGTTCACGAGACTTTCATTCCCATATTCATGAAACTTTCATTTCTACTATTAATCACAAAATGATTTCGGATCACGATATTATTAATATCGAATTTTTGTCTAAGCATGTGTACCATCTCATTCAAAAGAATATATTATCTTACCTACCTACAGTTGTTTGTTGCGGGTGGCACCTAAGTCAATTTGTTGGGTCCACCTAATTCCCTTCCTCCTGGAGTGTTTATCTTAAAAAAATAATAATAATATATAAATAAATAACCTAAGACAATGTAGGTAACTGAGAAAGGTAAGTGGGAACCTTACATAACAAAGATAGGCACGTTTCTAAGTCAAAACTCATTTAACATACGAAAATTTCAGGGGTCAAGGGAGGGAGCGAGAGATGCATGGAAGCCACTCATTTGTCTCGAGATGAGCGTTATTGTGCATCTCAAATCCTATATACTTATCTCGAAACAGATGGATGATTACCACCTATCCCTCGCCCCCTCCCTCGACCCCTAGCAAAGCTCTAGAGATAAGGAAGAAAGATGGAAGATGTAAGAGGGAAAGAATGTGGAAGACAACATGCACTATATCGAAATTACAAGGCTTAGGTAGTCTCGGAATAATACACATATACCATCTAGTTTGATGTATGTATTCTTATTTTATATATGCGTTGAAATTTGGGTTTCACCTATATTCATTTATGTTCTGAAGTCGATTTTTTTTAATATGATTGCAGAACACAGTTCATTTGAACTATGTGTTCTCTTCTAGAAGTTATAAGAAACTTGAAAATAGTTTTATATATTTAGTATTATTTCTTGTTGTTAAGCATAACAATAATTCTGTTAATGTTAAACAATAGTAAACAGAAAATCAAGAAGTTGTTAGTCAGTTAGTTTACATATCTGTCAGTATAGTTTAGACAGACTGTTAGTCAATAGAATTATATATATAAGCAAGGTACATTGTTCATACATTACAATGAAATACAATTACAAACTTCAGTATTGGTTATGTTAAGAATTTCAACATGGTATCAGAGCTATAAGATTCATGGCTTCAGTCTCTAGTCTACTTCATTTCTAAGATTTCATTTTCATTTCTTTCAGTTCCTCTGTTCTTCATTTCTTTAGCTCCTCAGGTTCTAGTCATTGTTAATGGCTGATTCATCTTCATCAAATGCAGCAACTATCAGTAATTCTGCAAATACAGAATGGAAACCTGTTATGTTCACTCATGTGTTATCTGTCAAGCTGAGTGAGAACAATTACTTGTTGTGGAAACAACAAGTATTAGCAACAATCAAATGTCACAAGTTGCAAAGATTCATTGAAAAAGAATCAACTCCACCAAGATTTCTGTCAGATGAAGATCGAGTTCATATGAATATCAATCCAGAGTTCATCAGTTGGGAACAGCAGGATCAGCTCCTCTTTTCATGGCTTCTGTCTTCTATGACAGAGTCTTTACTAACAAGGTTAGTCGGTTGTGAATCCTCTGCACATATCTGGCATATATTAGAGGTTTTCTTTAATTCACAAACTATGGCCAAGATTTCACAATTCAGAAATCAACTTCAGAATTTTAAGAAAGGAGGTTTGAATATCAATGAATACTTGCTGAAAATCAAGAACATCATAGATCAGTTGGCTTCAGTCGGCCATTCCTTATCTTCTAAAGACCACATAAGTGTCAGTTTTGATGGTTTGCCTCAAACCTATGATACATTCATTGTGTCTGTCACATCTAGATCAGATTCATATACTGTTGCAGAGATTGAAGCGTTGTTACTTGCTCAAGAATCAAGAATTGAGAGGCATGTGAAGGACCTAGATGCATCTAGTTATGCAAATATAGCACACAGCAATTACAAACAGTCCTCTAGGTCGTTTGCTTCAAATTCTCATTCATGGAGGCCTCAGTTTAGATCTCCTACAAACTCAAGCTCATTCAGAGGTGGCAGATCTGGATATGGTAGGGGTTCCAGATTCCCAGGTCATCAAAGCAATAGGCCTCAATGTCAAATTTGTCAAATTTGTGGGAAAATAGGTCATCTAGCTTGCAAATGCTATCACAGATTTGATGATAATCTTACTAATCCATGGAGTATAAGCAATCCATCTCAGCAAGCAAACTTGGCTTCAACTTCTCAGCAAGCAAGTTTGCAAGCAAACATAGCTTCTCAAAATGCTTTCAGTACATCATCAAGGCAGCCTAATGAATCTCCATGGGGAAATAACTCTGAATCTCAGACGAAAATGCTTCCTTCATCATCCTTCACAACAGATCAGAGATGGTATCCAGACTCTGGTGCCACTAATCACTGCACTCCCTTCACACAGAACATGGACTCTGCTTCCCCATATACTGGTAATGAACACCTCTTCATTGGGGATGGAACTGGGCTGCAAATACAGAACATAGGTCAGTCTACCCTAAACTCATTTAATCCTTCAAGAACATTGATTCTCAAGAGTGTACTTCAAGTTCCTAAACTCACTAAGAACCTGTTAAGTGTGTCCAAATTTGCAAAAGCCAATCATGTCTTCTTTGAATTCCATTCTAATATCTGTTTTGTCAAAGACCAGGTCACGAAACAGATTCTGTTGGAAGGCATACTTAGCAATGGACTATATGTGTTTCCATCCTCTCCGTATGTTGAACCAGTTCATTCATCATCACCTCTTTCTCCAATTTCAAGTAAGTCTGTTCATACAGCTTCTTCAACCAATTCAAACAACTCAGTTCAAAACAAGGACTCTTCAACACTGACACTCTGGCATGCTCGTTTGGGGCACCCAGCATTGCAAATTGTTCGCAAAATACTTGGTCTCTGTCATATTCCAATTTCAAATAAAACTGAACCTGCATTTTGTTCTTCATGTTGCTTAGGAAAGATCCATAAATTTCCTTTTTCTAGTTCATCAACAGTGTATCATTCTCCTTTAGAACTCATTCATACAGACTTATGGGGTCCTGCTTCAACTATATCATCATCTGGTTACAAATACTACATCCATTTCATTGATGCTTACAGTAGATTTACCTGGATTTATCTCTTACAGAATAAGTCAGATGCATTTCCTACCTTTCTCAAATTTAAGTCACAAGTAGAGCTTGAGTTTGGTCTCCCTATTAAGTGTGTGCAATCTGATTGGGGAGGTGAATACAGGTCATTCTCAAAATTTTTAGAACAACATGGTGTGCTTCACAGGTTAGCTTGTCCTACAACTCACCAACAGAATGGTGTTACCGAGAAGAAACACAGACATATCACAGAGTCAGCACTTACACTTCTTGCCCATTCTTCTCTTCCTTTGAAGTTTTGGGATGAAGCTGTCAGAACCTCTGTATATCTAATTAATAGGGTACCAACTCCTGTGCTCAATGGTATTTCTCCTTTTGAGTTTTTGTATCACAAAGCACCTGATTACAAAACACTTAAGGTGTTTGGGTGTTCTTGCTATCCAAACACCAGACCTTTTAACAACCATAAACTTCAATATAGGTCAGAGGAGTGTACATTTCTTGGTTACAGTATTCAACACAAGGGGTACAAATGTAGGTCACCTAGTGGTCGTATATACATTTCTAGAGATGTGGTTTTCAATGAGAATTCCTTTCCTTTTCAAGCATTCAATCCTCACTCTTTAAAACCTGACACTCTTTTTCCTGTTTCTACATCTGCCTCTATACCACTATCTGAGTCATCTACTGTCAAAGCTACAAAGCATACTGCTCCATCTCTACAAAGTCCTTTGTTGCAGAATACTGGTCAGATTGTTCACCATTTTGTCTCTAGTCCATTGGTTTCTTCCCCTACTCAACCCAGTCCATGTTCATTGCCTCACTCTGCCTCTTCAAGTCCAGTCGTTTCTAACCAATTACCAGTAGTGCCTAGTACAATTCATCCTATTCATCAGATGGTGACTAGATCCAAATCAGGTATATACAAGCCTAAGGTCTACATGGCTTCAGCAGAACCAACTAGTCTGACTGATGCTTTAACTACACCTCATTGGCTTTCGGCTATGCAAGATGAATATCTGGCTCTAATACGTAATGATACTTGGACTCTGGTAGACTTTCCTCAACATAGGAGTATAGTAGGGTGTAAATGGATATTCAAGGTGAAAGAAAATTCTGATGGGACAATTCAGAGGTATAAAGCTAGACTTGTAGCTCGAGGATTTCAACAGGTTCCAGGATTTGACTATTGGATGTCAACAATGCATTTCTAAATGGGGATCTACAAGAAGAAGTGTATATGATGCAACCCCCTGGATTTGTTGATCCAAGTCGTCGTACAGCTGTTTGCAGGCTTTCCAAGGCAATTTATGGTATCAAACAGGCACCTAGAGCATGGTTTGACAAGCTCAGGCACACACTACTTCAGTTTGGGTTTACAGCAACAAAATCAGACTCTTCTTTGTTCGTTAGACACTCACCATCACCTATATTTTTCTTGGTGTATGTAGATGATATTTTAGTTACATGTTCCAGCAAGTCAGATATTGCAAAATTGATATCTCAGCTGAATACTCAGTTTTCCTTGAAGGACTTAGGATTGGTTAATTACTTCCTTGGAATTCAAGTTGATCACTCAGCAAATGGATTGTTTCTGTCCCAATCTAAGTATATTCAGGATCTTCTTTGTAGGGCTAAAATGCAATTTGCCAATGGGTTGCCTACCCCTATGAGTGGTGGTGAGAAAATGATAGACACAGGAAGTGATCCAGTACAAGATGTTCATCTGTATAGGAGTATAGTTGGAGCATTACAATATGTCACCATAACTAGACCTGACATTGCATACTCTGTTGACAAAGTATGTCAGTTCATGAAAACTCCACTTGAGTCTCATTGGCGAGTGGTAAAAAGAATCCTAAGGTATTTGAAGGCTACATCAGCTTCGGGCTTCATATTGTTCCTACTACATCATTCAAGTTCACTGGGTATTGTGATGCGGATTGGGCATCTGATCCCACAGACCGACGCTCTACTTCTGGGTATTGTGTGTATTTGGGATCAAATATCATCTCTTGGTCTTCAAAGAAACAAAGCATCGTTTCTAGGAGCAGCACTGAAGCAGAGTACAAGAGCTTAGCCTCAGTCACTGCTGAGTTATCTTGGTTGCGGACTCTTCTCTTTGAGTTAAGGATTGGTAGTGCACCTCCTACAGTATGGTGTGATAACATGAGTGCTATGCTTCTCAGTGCAAATCCAGTTCTTCATTCTCGAACCAAACATATTGAAATAGATCTTTACTTTGTGCGTGAAAAGGTGGCTAGAAAGCTCATCAAAGTGCTTCATATTTCAGCAAAGGACCAGGTTGCTGATATTCTTACAAAGGCTTTAGGCACTTCTAGATTTCTACTGTTACGTGACAAACTAAGTGTTGTTAATGGAACTACACTTAGTTTGCGGGGGAATGTTAAGCATAACAATAAGTCTATTAATGTTAAACAATAGCAAACAGAAAATCAAGAAGTTGTTAGTCAGTTAATTTACATATCTGTCAGTATATTTTAGACAGACTATTAGTCAATAGAATTATATATATAAGCAAGGTACATTGTTCATACATTACAATGAAATACAATTACAAACTTCAGTATTGGTTATGTTAAGAATTTCAACACTTGTATTACTAAAAATTCATGGATGGCAAGAATATGAAAGCAACCTAAGACTCAATAACAAATGTTAGTGAAAATCTGAAACCCAAACCTCCAAACCTAAATCTCAATAAAAATAGTTACTCAAAAAGAGAAACCCAAACCTAAAACTTGAAGCCCAAAGTAAGACCCAATAGACAAGGCCCAACTGAATTCCCCATTATCATGAACAAAAGCTCCCCATTTCATTTTGTGAGAGTGGAACTATGACAGCCTCAAATCTTGATAATAATAATAATAATAATAATAATAATAATAATAATCAGGAGAATTAGTTGAAGTCCAAAGAAAATAATAATATTTTCTCGGACAATTTAGTTTGAAAACTTTAATAATAATAACAATAATTGATGATACATCAAATAAGACTATCATCACGATTATACACGTGACAGATATCACACATCACGAGGGCTAAATATCTCAAAACCGGACCAACTCACAAAGCCCAAAAAAGACGGATCCAATCATTAAAGCTCAAAATGGATCCGTCAGAACAAATTATAGTTAATAGCCCAAATCCAAGCCCAACAAAGCTTTCCCTTAAAGAGGAGTAACGTTAGAGTTGAAAAAAAAACGACCAAATCGATTAAACCGACCGAACCGATCAAAATCGAATCAATTGGTTCAGTTTTACAAAATTCAAAATCGAAGTGGTTGGTTCGGTTATCGGTTTCTATGTGATTTTAACTGACCAAACCTAACCGACCGAATATATATAATAAATAATATATATTTTATATAAAAATAATATAGTATATTTAAAATAGTCGGTCGGTTCGATTTTATTTCGGTTTTGGTTTGATTTTAGTCGGTTCGGTTCGGTTCAGTTACGGTTTGCATAAATTAGAATCGGTTCGGTTTTGTTAATCGTCAGTTCGGTTTAAAAAATTTGAAACCGACCAAAGTCGGTTCGATTCACGGTTTAGGTGAAAAATGAACCGTCGGTTTGGTTTTCAACCCTAAGTAACATTACAAAGAAACAAAGTTATGGAGGGAGCTACTCCCCCAAGGACGCATCTTCATAACGAAGAAGACTGTTACAGAGAACGTCTCCCCTCGTTGAGTCTCACATGCTTAAGTCTTGCCGAGAATTAATTATGACCATTATATAAGGTAAATGGAATATTCGACAAATGTATGTAATTTTAACTGAGTTCTATCCAAATTAATCTCCATCTCCAACATAGTTACTAAATTAAGCATGGGAGTGTCTTCAGCCACCAACAATTAGTGTTTGGCTACAAGAACGAAATTAATAACATGAAGCAACCAATAACCTTATTCGCGCTGTCACAGACTAGCAATCCGTGTGGCACTAGCTATCCAATTCACTAGTAAGCCTATGAATAGTTACTTTGGCGGGCACAAATATTAACTTGAAAATGCACAATATCAATCTGTAGACAATATAACGATGCACAATAGTCAGCAAAAGCTTTCATTAACATTCAATAGATTACAATGGGGAGGAACGTTCGAAAGGACGTCGCTCAAGACTAGTTCGATGCTATCGATCGATGGAAATACAAGTTTGAAGTTGAAAAGCAATGCAAAGAAAACAATAAAAATGCTAGCGGTACAGTCTAGCCCGACTATGCAATGGAGGCAACACGTCCTCACAGTCAAGAGCTCAAACCTTCCCCCTATAATATAGATGCTAAGCATTTGGGCACTTTTCAAAAGAGAATATTGAGTTTTGAGACCATTAGGAAAATCTTGAAAAGCCTCTAACGTTGATTTCCCTGACCAACGGTACTAGTCCTGACACTCTCCCACACTCAATTTACTGACCCCCTCGCAGCGAACTTTTCCAAGTACTCTTCCAGCTTTGAAAGGTACGGCAGCAGATGCTCGACTGGCTCCCAACTGATCTCTGAAGGAGGCTCATCCTGCCACTTGACCAAATACTTTCTATCCGGGTCTGTGTTGTTGATGAGGCGATCAGCTAAGATTTCTTCCACTTCTCGATCTGGCTTAGTAGGATGCTTAGGCAATGCTCGAGTAGATACATTTCTTGTGGGATCAGTGGCATCTGCATGGTAGGACTTCAAGTTACTTGCATGGAAGACATGATGGGTGAAACGGAGCCAATGTGGTAACTTGACGTGATAGGAGACTTTGCCTACTTTCTCAATAATCTGTACCGGTCCCTCATACTTGCGAAACAGATTGTTGTGTGCTATCGCTGTCCATTTATACTTGTTGAACATATCTAGCTTCACCAATACCAAGTCCCCGTCTTCAAAAGGATCAATCCGTCATTTCTTGTCGGCCAATTTCTTCATGTGACGGGAGACTTTCTCAAGATAGGCTCAAGCAACTGCAATGTTTTTCTGCCAAGCTTTGACAAATTCAAGAGCTCTTGAGCTGGGTCCTTGGTATCCGGTAAGCACTGTATGTGGTGTCAATGGTTGCTGACTAGTGACTAACTGAAAGGGGCTGGAGTGAGTAGCTGAGCTCTTTTGTAAGTTGAAACAGAATTGTGCAACATCAAGTAGTCCCACCCAATTTTTCTGATTTGCACTTACAAAATGACGAAAGTATTCTTCGAGCATAGAGTTAAAGCGCTCAGTTTGTCCGTCAGATTGGGGATGTTGGCTTGTCGACATATTAAGTTTGGATCCTAAGAGCATGAACAACTCCTTCCAAAACTTTCCTGTGAAGCGAGCATCACGGTCGTTAACAATGTTTTCGGGCAGTCCCCAATACTTCACTACATGCTTGAGGAACAATTGCGCTGTATCTTTGGCTGTGCAAGTCAGTTCGGTCGGCACAAAGGTCACATACTTTGAGAATCGGTCAATAACTACAAGGATACACCTGAAATCCTCTACTTTCGGTAACCCAGTAATGAAGTCCATGGACACACTTTCCCAAGGACGAGTTGGAACAGGTAAGGGCTCTAGTAAGCCTACTGGTCAATCTCTTTCAACCTTATCTTGCTGGCAAATAAGACATGTTTGAACATAGGCCATTACATCTTCTTGTATCTGCGACCAATAGTACCCTCTCTCTAGCAATGCAAGTGTTCGTCTCCAACCTGGATGTCCCGCCCAATGGGTGTCATGGAATTCTCTCAAAAGTTCTTTTCTCAATTCGGTCAACTCTAGAGGGCTCATGCGATATGGACTACGTGCGGGTGGCTTGGCACCAGGCACTAACTCAATTTCATGATGATTCTTTGGCAATTCATTCGGCATCACTTCGCTGAAGTCAGCAATAACTTGGGCAACTTCCTCAGGAATTTTGCTAGTATCATCTTCCATCTCTAGCTTTGCCACATCTAAGTATGTATCTTCTCCTTTGGCCAAACCTCTCTTGACTTGGAGCGCCGATAATATTCTATCATGAGTTGTGGGTCGAATTGAGGTTGGTACAATGCGTAGTCTGGGTTCGAAAAAACCCAATGAGTCCATGAAAGGTAGTGGTTCTGCTGTAGCTCCTCGGAAGAATTCTTGGCCAAGAATAACCTTAAAATCATCAAGTGGAACGGATAAGAAGTTTGATCTTCCTTCCCATGGACCAACCTGTAGTGGCACAGCTCTAGTCATACCATTAATAAAGATTGCCTCAGAGTTGACAACTTTCAACTTACCCACATCTCCTGCTAAGTTCAGACCCACACGTCTAGCTTCATCTGGGGCAATAAAATTGTCTGTCGCTCTTGAATCCAATAATGCTTGAGAAGGGAACCCATTGATAGTGATGTCGATGTATTGCAAAACCTTCTTGTGTGGGTGCTCATACATTTCTCCTTTGACAACATTGAGCTTGCGTAGAGCTCCCATTTTGGAGGTCTCACTGTTGGTGGGGTTCGAGCTCGATGAGGTCGAGTTAGAAAGTTTTGTTTGAAGTAAGGACATCAATAAGTGTAGGGCTGGTTTGGATGGACATTTGTCTGTTGGGTGATCCCTGCTATTGCAAAGAATGCATGGGGCAGGTGCAGATGGTCTCCACTGCCTAGAGTAGTTTTTCCCTCCTTTGTTGTTGTAATTTGAGTTGCTAGGGCTGGCATTCCAATTTCTGTTGGAACTCCAATTCTGGTTGGACGGTCGAGAATTATAGTTTCCTCGGTTCTGACTTGAGGTTCCCCAGTTTTGGTGAGGTGATCGAGCATTCGACCCTGAGCTTGAATTGGTACTGCCAGTTCTAGCTGTGGAGTGATTGAGCGAAGTGGATCCAGCCATGGGCATATAATCGCTAAACCTTTATGCTGCTGCAATAACACTTGTAATATCTGTCACCTTCTGCCTTTGCAATTCTGCTTGCAGAAGCGGCTGAGCTTGTTCCATGAAACAGAAAACTTTGTCCTTCTCAGACATGTCTCGAATATCTAACAAACAAGTTGAGAACTGCCTGACATAGTCTCGAATATTGCATGTCTGTTTGATGGTGTGGAGTTTCCTCATTGCTAAGAAATCAGTGTTCTCAGGCAATAATTGATTTCTGAGTTCCTTCTTGAGGTCTGCCCAAGTTCTAATAAGGATGCGATCTTCTTCCATATCTGCATATTTGGTTCTCCACCATAGTTTCGCATCACCTGCTAAGTACATGATCGCCATGGTGACCTTGGCTTCTTCTGATTCGGGGTTCACCACTCGAAAATACTGTTCCCGATCAAACAAGAAGTTCTCTATCTCATTCCCATCTCGTACCCCAGCATATGACTTTGGCTCAGGCACTTTCATCCTAGGGTGATTAGTCGTCCCTGTGGCCTTGGTCAGCAAGCCAACCCTTGCAAATAAGTCCTCCAGTTGTAATTGGAAGTCACTCATCACCTGAGCTGTGGGGTGAGGCGATTCTTCCATAGCGACTGTCTGTCCCTCTAAATTATCGACTTTCTCAGCCAGCGAATCCACTCCATCTTCCAAGTGAAAGAGTCCATCAAGCCGACTGATCTGCTCTCCCAAACTGCACAAGTGGTCCATTCTGTTTTCTAGTCCCTGCATTCGACTAGCCTGTCGTTCCTCCATAGCGGTAAGGCGCTCGCTTAGTTCCTGCATCCTGGTTTGCATTCAACAAGCTCTGGCTCTGATATCAACTGTCACGGACTAGCAATCGGTGCGGCACTAGCTATCCAATTCACTAGTAAGTATATGAGTAGTTACTTTGACGGACACAAATATTAACTTGAGAATGCACAATATCAATCTGTAGACAATATAACGATGCACAATAGTCAGCAAAAACTTTCATTAACATTCAATAGATTACAATGGGGAGGAATGTTCGAAAGGACGTTGCTCAAGACTAGTTCGATGCTATCGATCGATGGAAATACAAGTTTGAAGTTGAAAAGCAATGCAAAGAAAACAATAAAAATGCTAGCGGTACAGTCTAGCCCGACTATGCAATGGAGGCAACACGTCCTCACAGTCAAGAGCTCAAACTTTCCCCCTATAATATAAATGCTAAGCATTTGGGCACTTTTCAAAAGGGAACATTGAGTTTTGAGACCATTAGGAAAGTCTTGAAATGTCTATGACGTTGATTTTCCTGACCAACGGTACTAGTCCTGACACGCGCTAACCATCTTCAAAAACTCTGTTTTCACGTTTTTGATGTGGATGATCTCCTATCACATTATAGTTCATTATAGCCTGTCCATGGAGTGTCAAGTTTTCACCATAATTCGCGGCCTATAAATTACAGATCTATATCTATCGATTAAAAAAAAAAATACCTTGAAAGGGTTAAAAAGAATCTTATAATTTTGAAATCTCTAGTTGGTGAAATGCGTCAAACTAGGCGATTTTATAATATGCCACTTTACATAATTCACCAACTGGTGATTTTATAATCAGTAATGAGAATGACCCAAAGATCACATTACATGGTCAAGTTTGATAATATAGGTCAATTCTTTGGGAAATTAAACCAAAACTTTATTCAATATCAAAAATGATTTACAGTCCGTTCGGAGATGTGTTACAACTTTATCCGAATCAAAACATTTGAAAAATGAAAGAATTAACACTAGAAAAACTAACCACTATTTGCACCATAGCGTAAGATTTGGTTTCTAGTCTATAAGATTCAAGTGCCACAATAGCCCTTTATGTGTTTACTATGGTGCAGTTCATACTAAATGAAATTCCATACAAAATTATTCTGAAGTCTGAAGAATTTTATTTGAATGCAAGAATAACTCGAATCTTTCAACAATGTATATGAATTACAAACTCTGCCAGTATCGTTTAAAGTTAAAAACTAAGAATTCAATCAAAAATCAAATCCAAGCAAGAGAGCTGCAGCTGACAACAAAATGGTGGAGAATCCAGCAAGAACATGAGCTGGGGCAGAGCTAGAAGGTGGTGGTGGTGATCCCCCTGATGTTGGTGGTGGTGCCATGGAAGAAGTAGGTGGATTTGCGATGGTGGATGGTGGTGTTGGGGTTGTAGTTGTTGGTGGAGAAGCTGTGTTGCTGCGGGTGACATTGATGGCTAACTTTTGTCCTGCCAAACAATGGCCCGGGAAGGTGCATAAGTAGTAGTGCTCCCCTGCCGAATTGAGAGTTATAGTTGCTGGGCTGTTTGTTATAGATGGAACTAATGTTGTAGATGCATTACATGCGTCAAAAGCTGCCTTTGTCACGGTTGCAACATCATGATTTCCGGTGCCAAAGTTGAAAACTGCAAATTAATATAAGAAAATACAATTAGTCACAAAGCAAGTTGAATGCATAGCATCGGTGAAACACCAATAGTGTGTGAATGTGCCTGGTAAAATAGCTGTATACATATGTCGTACACCATGAACAAATTTCTCTAGTGAATTAGAGAGGAAGTGAAATTATTACCTAGAGTGTCGCCAACCCTGAAAGTTTGGGAAGCAGCCCAGGTGGTGTAGGTGGAAGCACCAGTCCCTACGTTCCAATTGGCATTGCCACCTACAACATGTCTAGTACTCTGCGCTGTTGTGCTGTGCATCGAAGCTGTCATCACCAACACTAATAAGTACCCAATCATCCTAATTGAATCCATTTCTTTCCAACTTGTGTTTCTGTATGTTCCACAGGTCGCCCCTTTCTCTCAATCTCTAGTTCTCTATGTTGATTGATGAGTGAATGTGGATTGTGAAGAGGCTTTCCTTTGCTTCTTATAGTGAAAGGAGGCTCAAGTACTTGTAGAGAAAATATGAAAACAATGACAAAAGTTTGGTTGTTGACTAGGTACTTCACACCAATTCAATCCATATTTTGGAAATTGGATGGAACTTGTGCATGTATGGACTTTTCAATGTCATCACTTATTTGTTTAGTTAAACTTTACATGGCGCATGAGACTTAATTTTATATGTCTAGCTAAAACCCCGTCAAATATTGCTAAGCCATCTCATGAATAATGTGATTATTATATATTTTTTAGTTTGACGACACTCAAAACTCCTTTTTTGGTTTGGATGATTGGATCTGGATGGTCTGCCATCACATTCGTTGCTTACTGATAACTGCTTAAGCTTTTAGAATGAACACAAAGTATCAGAGGTTATGGTAGGAAGATAACACATAGCATAAGCACCATAGAAATTGACGCGTTTATAGGGTGGGGGAAATGTAGACGCATGGCTTGTTTTCTTCTACCTGGATCCATTTATTATGAAAAAATGTACCTGGGGATAGGTGAAATAAAATACATTTGTATCAACATTACACATTCCAGATGACTTTTAGTAGGATCTTTCTATAGTTTAGATTTTTTTTGTTTTTTGGTGTCTCAACTTTAATAATGAAAGAGAGAGGCTACACAGCGAGGAAATGGGCGAGGGAGTGAGGTGGTTGGGGTTGGAGCCGTTCATCCCGTTTGGGATGTGTGCGCAAAAAGTCAATGCACGCGTTTTGAGTGAATTGTACGGCTCCCACCCCCGCCACCTCACTTCCCTGGCTCGTTTCCTCGCTCATTTCCTCGACACTTAGAATTTCTGATAATGAAAACATTAAGATATGTCAATAATAACGACCGTACATAAAGTCACATTGCATGTTCAAGTTTGTCGACCACGGACAATTCCTGCCATGAGAATAAATAAGAACTAAATATGGTCTATATCATGGGATTGCAATACATATTATACCAAGTCATAATAAAGAAAATTTAATCTGAAGTGCTAGAATTTTATTTGAAGGTAATGACAGAGCTGTAATTTATCAAAAACATCGTAAATGAATCACAAACTCTGTCGGTGTGTAAATACATGTAAGACTAAGGATGTGTTTGGATGCATGAAATTTTATGTCATGAAAATTCATGAAGGAATTCATATATTTTAGGCTAATTTGAGATATAACTCCACATGTACTATTTAATTTTGTTATCAATAATGGACATGACAATCACATGCTTGGGGGACTAAGGAGTGAAATTTTTATGTTCATGAAACTTTCATTCTCATGTTTATGAAACTTTCATTCCCACTATTGATCATAAAATAATTTTGGATCACGGTATTATTTAGATCGTATTTCAGTCTTGCATACCTTAGGAGACCAAAGAGTGAGAATTTCATGTTCACGAGACTTTCATTCCCATGTTCATAAAACTTTCATTTCTATTATTGATCACAAAATAATTTCGGATCACGATATTATTATGATCGAATTTCAGTCTTGCATGTGTACCATCTCATTCAAAAGAATATATTATCTTACCTACGTACAGTTGTTGTTTGTTGCGGGTGGCACCTAAGTCAAATTTGTTGGGGTCCACCCAATCCCCTTCCTCCTGGAGTGTTTATCTTAAAAAAAAAAAAAACCAAACCCTAAGACAATGTAGGTAACTGAGAAAGGTAAGTGGGAACATTACATAACAAAGATAGGCACGTTTCTAAGTCAAAACTCATTTAACATACGAAAATTCTAGGGGTCGAGGGAGGGAGCGAGAGATGGGTAGAAGCCACCCATTTGTCTCGAGATGAGTGTTATTGTGCATCTCAAATCCTATGTACTTATCTCGAAACAGATGAATGATTACCACCTATCCCTCGCCCCTTTCCCTCGCTCCCTCCCTCGACCCTAGCAAAGCTCGAGAATAAGGAAGAAAGATGGAAGATGTAAGAGGGAAAGAATGTGGAAGACAACATGCACTATATTGAAATTACAAGGCTTAGGTAGTCTCGGAATAATACACATATACGATCTAGTTTGATGTATGTATTCTTATTTTATATATGTGCGTTGAAATTTGGGTTTCACCTATATTCATTTATGTTCTGAAGTCGATTTTTTTTAATATGATTGCAGAACACAGTTCATTTGATCTATGTGTTCTCTTCTAGAAGTTATAAGAATATATTTAGTATTATTTCTTGTATTACTAAAAATTCATGGATGGCAAGAATATGAAAGCACCTAAGACTCAATACCTAAACTCAATAGCAAATGTTAGTGAAAATCAGAAACCCAAACCTCCAAACCTAAATCTCAATAAAAATAGTTACTCAAAAAGAGAAACCCAAACCTAAAACTTGAAGCCCAAAGTAAGACCCAATAGACAAGGCCCAACTGAATTCCCCATTATCATGAACAAAAGCCCCCTATTTCATTTTGTGAGAGTGGAACCATGACAGCCTCAAATCTTGATAATAATAATAATAATAATAATAATAATAATAATAATCAGGAGAATTAGTTGAAGTCCAAAGAAAATAATAATATTTTCTC
The DNA here is from genome assembly GCA_003290165.1 of Berberis thunbergii. Taxonomy (NCBI): domain Eukaryota; kingdom Viridiplantae; phylum Streptophyta; class Magnoliopsida; order Ranunculales; family Berberidaceae; genus Berberis; species Berberis thunbergii. The sequence continues at coordinate 59,182 of QNQO01002480.1, forward strand.
GGACAATTTAGTTTGAAAACTTTAATAATAATAACAATAATTGATGATACATCAAATAAGACTATCATCACGATCATACATGTGACAGATATCACATATCACGAGGGCTAAGTATCTCAAAACCGGACCAACTCACAAAGCCCAAAAAAGACGAATCCAATCATTAAAGCCCAAAATGGATCCGTCAGAACAAATTATAGTTAGTAGCCCAAATCCAGGCCCAACAAAGCTTTCCCTTAAAGAGGAGTAACGTTGGAGTTGAAAAAAAAAACGACCAAATCGATTAAACCGACCGAACCAATCAAAATCGAATCAATTGGTTCAGTTTTAAAAAATTCAAAATCGAAGTGGTTGGTTCGGTTATCGGTTTCTATGTGATTTTAACTGACCAAACCTAACCGACCGAATATATATAATAAATAATATATATTTTATATAAAAATAATATAGTATATTTAAAATAGTCGGCCGGTTCGATTTTATTTCGGTTTTGGTTTGATTTTAGTCCGTTCGATTTGCATAAATTAGAATCGGTTCGGTTTTGTTAATGGTCAGTTCGGTTTAAAAAATTTGAAACCGACCAAAGTCGGTTCGATTCACGGTTTAGGTGAAAAATGAACCGTCGGTTTGGTTTTCAATCCTAAGTAACATTACAAAGAAACAAAGTTATGGAGGGAGCTACTCCCCCAAGGACGCATCTTCATAACGAAGAAGACTGTTACAGAGAATGTCTCTCCTCGTTGAGTCTCACATGCTTAAGTCTTGCCGAGAATTAATTACGACCATTATATAAGGTAAATGGAATATTCGACAAATGTATGTAATTTTAACTGAGTTCTATCCAAATTAATCTCCATCTCCAACATAGTTACTAAATTAAGCATGAGAGTGCCTTCAGCCACCAACAGTTAGTGTTTGGCTACAAGAACGAAATTAATAACATGAAGCAACCAATAACCTTATTCGCGCTGTCATAGACTAGCAATCTGTGTGGCACTAGCTATCCAATTCACTAGTGAGCCTATGAATAGTTACTTTAACGAACATAAATATTAACTTGAGAATGCACAATATCAATCTGTAGACAATATAACGATGCACAATAGTCAGCAAAAGCTTTCATTAACATTCAATAGATTACAATGGGGAGGAACGTTCGAAAAGACGTTGCTCAAGACTAGTTTGATGCTATCGATCGATAGAAATACAAGTTTGAAGTTGAAAAGCAATGCAAAGAAAACAATAAAAATGCTAGTGGTACAGTGTAGCCCGACTATGCAATGGAGGCAACACGTCCTCACAGTCAAGAGCTCAAACCTTCCCCCTTTTCAAAAGGAAACATTGAGTTTTGAGACCATTAGGAAAGTCTTGAAAGGCCTCTGACGTTGATTTCCCTGACCAACGGTACTAGTCCTGACACTCTCGCACACTCAATTCGCTGACTCCCTCGCAGCGAACTTTTTCAAGTACTCTTCCAGCTTTGAGAGGTACGGCAGCAGATGCTCGACTGGCTCCCAATTGATCTCTGAAGGAGGCTCATCCTGCCACTTGACCAAATACTTTCTATCCGGGTCTGTGTTGTTGATGAGGCGGTCAGCTAAGATTTCTTCCACTTCTCGATCTGGCTTAGTAGGATGCTTAGGCAATGCTCGGGTAGATACATTTCTTGTGGGATCAGTGGCATCTGCATGGTAGGACTTCAAGTTACTTGCATGGAAGACATGATGGGTGAAACGGAGCCAATGTGGTAACTTGACGTGATAGGAGACTTTGCCTACTTTCTCAATAATCTGTACCGGTCCCTCATACTTGCGAAACAGATTGCTGTGTGCTCTAGCTGTCCGTTTATACTTGTTGAAGTTGAACATATCTAGCTTCACCAATACCAAGTCCCCGACTTCAAAAGGATCAATCAGTCGTTTCTTGTCGGTCCATTTCTTCATGTGACGGGAGGCTTTCTCAAGATAGGCTCGAGCAACTGCAATGTTTTTCTGCCAGACTTTGACAATTAATTCAAGAGCTCTTGGGCTGGGTCCTTGGTATCCGGTAAGCACTGTATGTGGTGTCAATGGTTGCTGACTAGTGACTAACTGAAAGGGGTTGGAGTGAGTAGCTGAGCTCTTTTGTAAGTTGAAACAGAATTGTGCAACATCAAGTAGTCCCACCCAATTTTTCTGATTTGCACTTACAAAATGACGAAGGTATTCTTCGAGCATAGAGTTAAAGCGCTCAGTCTGTCAGTCAGATTGGGGATGTTGGCTTGTCGACATATTAAGTTTAGATCCCAAGAGCTTGAACAACTCCCTCCAAAACTTTCCTGTGAAGCGAGCATCACGGTCGTTAACAATGTTTTCGGGCAGTCCCCAATACTTCACTACATGCTTGAGGAATAATTGTGTTGTATCTTCGGCTGTGCAAGTCAGTCCGGTCTGCACAAAGGTCACATACTTTGATAATCGGTCAACAACTACAAGGATACACCTGAAATCCTCTACTTTCGGTAACCCAGTAATGAAGTCCATGGACACACTTTCCCAATGACGAGTTGGAACAGGCAAGGGCTCTAGTAAGCCTACTGGTCAATCTCTTTCAACCTTATCTTGCTGGCAAATAAGACATGTTCGAACATAGGCCATTACATCCTCCTGTATCTGCGACCAATAGTACCCTCTCTCTAGCAATGCAAGTGTGACGACCCGCCTCCCGCACTGTACAGATACTGTCCGCTTTGGGCTACCATCCGGCCCGCACGGCTTTAAAAGGCCTCTAAACAATGGGGAGATAACCCTTCACATATAAAGATCATCATCCTTCCCTACCCAGGCGATGTGGGACTATGTTTCCCCTTGGTAGCTCGCCCAACTCCTCTTGGGATCCACGGGCCTGTTGGGCCTATTGGGCTCCAACCCTCACCCTCACCCTCCCCCTCAAGTCCGCCCACACAAGGGTCTCACAGTCCACCCCCCTTAAGGCCCAACGTCCTCGTTGGCCACACAGGCACAACGTCCACGTTGCCCGAGGGCCCACCTCCACGTGGCACACTTCCGGCTGGGTCAGGCTCTGATACCAAACTGTGACGACCCGCCTCCCGCACTGTACAGATACTGTCCGCTTTGGGCAACCATCCGGGCCTCTTTCAGAGTATGCACAGCGGACACTGGGCCCCTCTCTGGCCCTACTCATCCAGATATTGTCCTCTTTGGCCTATTGGGCAGCATTCCGCACCTCCCTCACCTCAAGGATTTGTTGTTTCCACCCACCTACTGGGGCTCCACAGGCCTCTGTACAATGGGGAGATGACCCTGCACATATAAAGATCATCATCCTTCCCTACCCAGGCGATGTGGGACTATGATCCCCCTTGTAGCTCGTCCAACCCCTCTTGGCCTATTGGGCCTGTTGGGCCTGTTGGGCCCTCTACCCTCACCCTCACCCTCACCTCAGGTCCGCCCACTTAGGGTCTCACAGCAAGTGTTCGTCTCCAACTTGGATGTCCCGCCCAATGGGTGACATGGCATTCTCTCAAAAGTTCTTTTCTCAATTCGGTCAACTCTGGAGGGCTCATGCGATATGGACTACGTGCGGGTGGTTTGGCACCAGGCACTAACTCAATTTCATGATCAATGAGCCTTCTGGGAGGTAGATTCTTTGACAATTCATTCGACATCACTTCACTGAAGTCAGCAATAACTTGGGCAACTTCCTCAGGGATTTTGCTAATATCATCTTCCATCTCTAGCTTTGCCACATCTAAGTATGTATCTTCTCCTTTGGCCAAACCTCTCTTGACTTAGAGCGCCGATAATATTCTATCATGAGTTGTGGGTCAAATTGAGGTTGGTACAATGCGTAGTCTGGGTTCGAAAATACCCAATGAGTCCATGAAAGGTAGTGGTCTTGCTGCAGCTCCTCGGAAGAATTCTTGGCCAAGAATCACCTTAAAAACATCAAGTGGGACAGATAAGAAGTTTGATCTTCCTTCCCATGGACCAACCTGTAGTGGCACAGCTCTAGTCATACCATTAATAAAGATTGCCTTAGAGTTGGCAGTTTTCAACTTACCCACATCTCCTGCTAAGTTCAGACCCACACGTCTAGCTTCATCTGGGGCAATAAAATTGTCTGTCGCTCTTGAATTCAACAATGCTTGGGAAGGGAACCCATTGATAGTGATGTCGATGTATTGCAAAGCCTTCTTGTGTGGGTGCTCATATATTTCTCCTTTGACAACATTGAGCTTGCGTAGAGCTCCCATCTGGGAGGTCTCACTGTTGGTGGGGTTCGAGCTCGATGCGGTCGAGTTAGAAAGTTCTGTTTGAAGTAAGGACATCAATGAGTGTAGGGCTGGTTTGGATGGACATTTGCCTGTTGGATGATCCCTGCTATTGCAAAGAATGCATGGGGCAGGTGCAGATGGTCTTCACTGCCTAGAGTAGTTTTGCCCTCCTTTGTTGTTGTAATTTGAGTTGCTAGGGCTGGCATTCCAATTTCTGTTGGAACTCCAATTCTGGTTGGACGGTCGAGAATTATAGTTTCCTCGGTTCTGACTTGAGGTTCCCTAGTTTTGGTGAGGTGATCGAGCATTCGACCCTGAGCTTGAATTGGTACTGCCAGTTCTAGCTGTGGAGTGATTAAGCGAAGTGGATCCAGCCATGGGCATATAATCGCTAAACCTTTATGCTGCTGCAATAGCACTTGTAATAACTGTCACTTTTTGCCTTTGCAATTCTGCTTGCAGAAGCGGCTGAGCTTGTTCCATGAAATAGAAAACTTTGTCCTTCTCAGACATGTCTCGAATATCTAGCAAGCAAGTTGAGAACTGCCTGACATAGTCTCGAATATTGCATGTCTGTTTGATGGTGTGGAGCTTCCTCCTTGCTAAGAAATCAGTGTTCTCAGGCAAGAATTGATTTCTGAGTTCCTTCTTGAGGTCTGCCAAGTTCTAATAAGGATGCGACCTTCTTCCATATCTGCATATTTGGTTCTCCACCATAGTTTCGCATCACCTGCTAAGTACATGGTCGCCATGGTGACCTTGGCTTCTTCTGATTCGGGGTTCACTACTCGAAAATACTGCTCCAGATCAAACAAGAAGTTTTCTAGCTCCTTCCCATCTCGTACCCCAGCATATGACTTTGGCTCAGGTACTTTCATCCTAGGGTGATCAGTCGTCCCTGTGGCCTTGGTCAGCAAGCCAACCCTTGCAAATAAGTCCTCCAACTGTAATTGGAAGTCACTCATCACTTGAGCTGTGGGGTGAGGCGATTCTTCCATAGCGACTATTTGTCCCTCTAAATTATCGACGTTCTCAGTCAGGGAATCCACTATGTCTTCCAAGTGAAAGAGTCCATCAAGCCGACTGATCTGTTCTCCCTAACTGCACAACTGGTCCATTCTGTTTTCTAGTCCCTGCATTCGACTAGCATGTCGTTCCTCCATAGCGCTAAGGCGCTCGCTTAGTTCCTGCATCCTGGTTTGCATTCAACAATCTCTGGCTCTGATACCAACTGTCACAGACTAACAATCGGTGCGGCACTAACTATCCAATTCACTAGTAAGCATATGAGTAGTTACTTTGACGGGCACAAATATTAACTTGAGAATGCACAATATCAATCTGTAGACAATATAACGATGCACAATAGTCAGCAAAAGCTTTTATTAACATTCAATAGATTACAATGGGGAGGAATGTTCGAAAGGACGTTGCTCAAGACTAGTTCGATGCTATCGATCGATGGAAATACAAGTTTGAAGTTGAAAAGCAATGCAAAGAAAACAATAAAAATGATAGCGGTACAGTCTAGCCCAACTATCACTACAACAATTAAGGCATTTTTCTAGAAAAAATGTCCTTGACAAAACTCAAAATTTTGTTGAAAACTACTTTTAACAAGGAAAGAAATTCGTTGGTGGGTTCCTGGAGGCATCCCCGTAGCTAAAGGAATTTGCCAAGGAATTACAGTATTTGTTGGTAAAAGGGATGCTAAGTCAAGAAAATATTTTGTTGGTAATATTGACAACTACCAAGGAAATTCGTTGGTAAAAATCAAATATCGTTACCAACAAATTGTTTGTTGCAAAAACTATTTTATTTACCTACAAAATTTTTCTCGAAAAATCTTAAAATCATCAAGGAAAATTGTCGTTGGCAAAGGTAACAACCTTTATCATAGAACTTTTTCGTTGGTAAAATGCATGAATATCAACGAAAGTTGTCATCGGTATCGTTACCAATTATCAAGGAAATTATTTTCAATAAAAAAATGATATATTAAAGTTGTCTAAGAGACGACCTAATCTAGATCCCAAACTCTAAGGACATCACCCACTACCTCCCAAACTCTAAGGACACCACTCTTGATGATAAGACCCTACTATGAAATTTCATATATAATATATTTATTTTTAGGCTCAACGAGAATCAAACTCCTGACCTATAGTAAAATCTGTTGCAATATTTATCAATTGAGCTATTTGAATAATTGTGTTGTGTGAAACAACTTTATAGCTTATTAAATCAAATTACTCATTTTTTGCAATAAAAAAACCATTGCTACGTATATAATAGAGACCAATATATAATATTTCGTCACTATAAATTAAAACTAAATATTTTCACGATTATAAGATTTATGTTAAATATCTACCACTTTTAAAAATGAAAAAAAAAATTCACAATTACACCATTATAATTAGCAACAAAATAGTAATAGCATTTCAATGCTATATGTTATTGAAATTGGTTATATCCCCAATGAAATAAAATTAAATTGTTGTAAATAAGAAAATGAGCCTTAATAAGAAAAATGTTCATAGAAATTTTATCAATATTTAGCAACGAAATAAATTGTTACCATTAATATTATAATTAACAGTAAAATAATGTTGCATTGTTAAATAAATTTTTTTTGATTTTTCAGATGAAATTATATCAATGATACTAATAAAAAATTTCAACAAATTGATATTTTTCCACTATAAAGAAGCTAGGAGCTTTAAATATAAAAAAAATTCATGAAAAAAAATTCATTATAAGTAACCAAATAAATCATTGCAATAACGTGGTAATTAACTACAAAAAATTTAGTTTCATTGTTGAAGAGACATGAACAAGTGTTATAGTGCATTTACTAAGAAAATGTTTGTCAATAATATTAATATTTATTAGCAATGAAATAATTTATTGTAAATGACGTCATTATAACTAACAAACTAAAATTTCGTTGAAAAAGAAATATTTTGTTGCTAAATAATGTTGGTGGGAAATTGGTTTTGGAATAAATATTTTTTGTTATCTCTTTACAAAGAAAAGTTGCCAACAAAATAGATTTCGTTACAAAAAGTGACAACTTTATGGTTTTTTCAATGAAATTTATTTTTGTTAGAAATAGTAATATATTAACAAGGAAAATAAAACTTGTTAGTAACTAAAACATTTTTTGTAGTGAGTATACCAATTTCCAACAAAATAATGACTTGTCGGTATAAAATAGTTAGTGAACTTTAATGAGAAACAAATTTTCATGAAAATATTATCAGTTTTTACCTAGAAAAAAATTTGTTACGAACAATGTTATAATTACCAACAAAATCTTATTTCATAGCTACAAAGATTTCATTAAAAAATATATTGTTTCCAACAAAATAAAAAACGTTGCCAATAGTGTGACAATTCTCAACGAAATATTACTTTGTTACTATAAATTAATAAACGAGCTTTAACAAGAAAAAACCTAATGAAAAAAATTATCAATCATTATCAACGAACCGAATCATTACTAATAATGTGATTATTGTCTAGGAAAACATATTTCATTACTAAAGAGGGACGAATAAGATTTAACATTCGTTAACAAGGAAAGTTAGTTGTTGTTAGAATTAGTATTCTTTAGCAACAAAATATTTCATTTCAGATGATGTCATAATTAGCAAGGAACAAGTATTTTGTGGCCATAAAAATAATTTCATTGTTAAATCAATTTAGCGAAAAATTGGGTTTCGAGGGAATGTTTCCCGCCACCTATTTAACAAGGAATGTTTCCTACAAAATATATTTTGTTGGAAAACAGTAACAAGTTTATGGCTTTTTCAAGGAAATTTTTTATTCGTTGACAATGCTACAATATTAACAAGGAAATCAATTTTCGTAGCAATAATTTTGTTGGTAAAAGGTAGATTTCTTGTAGTGTATGCAATGGAGGCAACACGTCCTCACAGTCAAGAGCTCAAACTTTCCCCCTATAATATAGATGCTAAGCATTTGAACACTTTTCAAAAGGGAACATTGAGTTTTGAGACCATTAGGAAAGTCTTGAAAGACCTCTGACGTTGATTTCCCTGACCAACGGTACTAGTCCTGACACGCGCTAACCATCTTCAAAAACTCTCTTTTCACGTTTTTGATGTGGATGATCTCCTATCACATTATAGTTCATTGTAGCCTGTCCATGGAGTGTCAAGTTTTCACCATAATTTGCGGCCTATAAATTACAGATCTATATCTATCGATAAAAAATAAAAAAATAAAAAAATACCTTGTAAGGGTTAAAAAGAACCTTATAATTTTGAAATCTCTAGTTGGTGAAATGCGTCAAACTAGGCGATTTTATAATATACCACTTTACATAATTCACCTTACTGGTGATTTTATAATCAGTAATGAGAATGACCCAAAGATCACATTACATGGTCAAGTTTGATAATGTAGGTCAATTCTTTGGGAAATTAAACCAAAACTTTATTCAATATCAAAAATGATTTACAGTTCGTTCGGAGATGTGTTAAAACTTTATCCGAATCAAAACATTTGAAAAATGAAAGAACTAACACTAGAAAAGCTAACCACTATTTGCACCATAGCATAAGATTTGGTTTCTAGTCTATAAGATTCAAGTGCCACGATAGCTATGTGTTTACTATGGTGCAGTTCATACTAAATGAAATTCCAAGCAAAATTATTCTGTAGTCTGAAGAATTTTATTTGAATGCAAGAATAACTCGAATCTTTCAACAATGTATATGAATTACAAACTCTGCCAGCATCGTTTAAAGTCAAAAACTAAGAATTCAATCAAAAATCAAAAATAAGCAAGAGAGCTGCAGCTGACAACAAAATGGTGGAGAATCCAGCAAGAGCATGAGCTGGGGCAGAGCTAGAAGGTGGTGGTGGTGATCCCCCTGATGTTGGTGGTGGTGCCATGGAAGAAGTAGGTGGATTTGCGATGGTGGATGGTGGTGTTGGGGTTGTAGTTGTTGGTGGAGAAGCTGTGCTGCTGCGGGTGACATTGATGGCTAACTTTTGTCCTGCCAAACAATGGCCCGGGAAGGTGCATAAGTAGTAGTGCTCTCCTGCCGAATTGAGAGTTATAGTTGCTGGGCTGTTTGTTATAGATGGAACTAATGTTGTAGATGCATTACATGCGTCAAAAGCTGCCTTTGTCACGGTTGCAACATCATGATTTCCGGTGCCAAAGTTGAATACTGCAAATTAATATAAGAAAACACAATTAGTCACAAAGCAAGTTGAATGCATATCATCGGTGAAACACCAATAGTGTGTGAATGTGCCTGGTAAAATAGTTGTATACATATGTCGTACACCATGAACAAATTTCTCTAGTGAATTAGAGAGGAAGTGAAATTATTACCTAGAGTGTCGCCAACCCTGAAAGTTTGGGAAGCAGCCCAGGTGGTGTAGGTGGAAGCACCAGTTCCTACGTTCCAATTAGCATTGCCACCTACAACATGTCTAGTACTCTGCGCTGTTGTGCTGTGCATCGAAGCTGTTATCACCAACACTAATAAGTACCCAATCATCCTAATTGAATCCATTTCTTTCTAACTTGTGTTTCTGTATGTTCCACAGGTCACCCCTTTCTCTCAATCTCTAGTTCTCTCTGTTGATTGATTAGTGAATGTGGATTGTGAAGAGGCTTTCCTTTGCTTCTTATAGTGAAAGGAGGCTCAAGTACTTGTAGAGAAAACATGAAAACAATGACAAAAGTTTGGTTGTTGACTAGGTACTTCACACCAATTCAACCCATATTTTGGAAATTGGATGGAACTTGTGCATGTATGAACTTTTCAATGTGATCACTTATTTGTTTAGTTAAACTTTACATGGCGCGTGAGACTTAATTTTATATGTCTAGCTAAAACCCCGTCAAATATTGCTAAGCCATCTCATGAATAATGTGATTATTATATATATTTTTAGTTTGACGACACTCAAAACTCGGTTTTTGGTTTGGATGATTGGATCTGGATGGTCTGCCATCACATTAACTGCTTAAGCTTTTAGAATGAACACAAAGTATCAGAGGTTATGGTTGGAAGATAACACATAGCATAGGCACCATAGAAATTGACGCGTTTATAGGGTGGGGTAAATATATACGCATGGCTTGTTTTCTTCTACCTGGATTCCACTTATTGTGAAAAATGTACCTGGAGATAGGTGAAATAAAATACATTTGTGTCAACATTACACATTCCAGATGACTTTTAGTAGGATCTTCTATAGTTTGGATTTTTTTTTTTTTTGGAGTCTCAGCTTTAATAATGAAAACAATAAGATATGTCAATAATAACGACCGTACATAAAGTCACATTGCATGGTCAAGTTTGTAGACCACGGACAATTCCTGCCATGAAAATAAATAAGAACTACACATGGTCTATATCATGGGATTGCAAAACATATCATACCAAATCATAATAAAGAAAATTTAATCTGAAGTGCTAGAATTTTATATGAAGGTAATGACAGAGCTGTAATTTATCAAAAACATCGTAAATGAATCACAAACTCTGCCGGTGTGTAAATACATGTAAGAGAAGGATGTGTTTGGTTGCATGAAATCTTATGTAATGAAAATTTATGAAGGGACTCATATATTTTAGGCTAATTTAAGGTATAACATGTACTATTTAATTTATGAAAACTCTGCCGGTGTGTAAATACATGTACTATTTAATTTTGTTATTAATAATGGAATGAAAGTCTAATGGACATGACAATCACATGCTTGGGAGACTAAGGAGTGAAATTTTTATGTTCATGAGACTTTCATTTTCATGTTCATGAAACTTTCATTCTCACTATTGATCATAAAATAATTTTGGATCACGGTATTATTAAGATCGAATTTCAGTCTTGCATACTTTAGAGGACCAAAGAGTGAGAATTTCATGTTCACGAGACTTTCATTCCCATATTCATGAAACTTTCATTTCTACTATTAATCACAAAATGATTTCGGATCACGATATTATTAAGATCGAATTTTTGTCAAGCATGTGTACCATCTCATTCAAAAGAATATATTATCTTACCTACCTACAGTTGTTTGTTGCGGGTGGCACCTAAGTCAATTTGTTGGGGTCCACCTAATCCCCTTCCTCCTGGAGTGCTTATCTTAAAAAAATAAAAATAATAAATAAATAAATAACCTAAGACAATGTAGGTAACTGAGAAAGGTAAGTGGGAACCTTACATAACAAAGATTGGCACGTTTCTAAGTCAAAACTCATTTAACATACGAAAATTTTAGGGGTCGAGGGAGGGAGCGAGAGATGCGTGGAAGCCACCCATTTGTCTCGAGATGAGTGTTATTGTGCATCTCAAATCCTATGTACTTATCTCGAAACAGATGGATGATTACCACTTATCCCTCGACCCCTAGCAAAACTCTAGAGATAAGGAAGAAAGATGGAAGATGTAAGAGGGAAAGAATGTGGAAGACAACATGCACTATATCGAAATTACAAGGCTTAGGTAGTCTCGGAATAATACACATATACCATCTAGTTTGATGTATGTATTCTTATTTTATATATGCGTTGAAATTTGGGTTTCACCTATATTCATTTATGTTCTGAAGTCGATTTTTTTTAATATGATTGCAGAACACAGTTCATTTGATCTATGTGTTCTCTTCTAGAAGTTATAAGAAACTTGAAAATAGTTTTATATATTTAGTATTATTTCTTGTTGTTAAGCATAACAATAAGTCTGTTAATGTTAAACAATAGTAAACAGAAAATCAAGAAGTTGTTAGTCAGTTAGTTTACATATCTGTCAGTATAGTTTAGACAGACTGTTAGTCAATAGAATTATATATATAAGCAAGGTACATTGTTCATACATTACAATGAAATACAATTACAAACTTCAGTATTGGTTATGTTAAGAATTTCAACATGGTATCAGAGCTATAAGATTCATGGCTTCAGTCTCTAGTCTACTTCATTTCTAAGATTTCATTTTCATTTCTTTCAGTTCCTCTGTTCTTCATTTCTTTAGCTCCTTAGGTTCTAGTCATTGTTAATGGCTGATTCATCTTCATCAAATGCAGCAACTATCAGTAATTCTGCAAATACAGAATGGAAACCTGTTATGTTCACTCATGTGTTATCTGTCAAGCTGAGTGAGAACAATTACTTGTTGTGGAAACAACAAGTATTAGCAACAATCAAAGGTCACAAGTTGCAAAGATTCATTGAAAAAGACTCAACTCCACCAAGATTTCTGTCAGATGAAGATCGAGTTCATATGAATATCAATCCAGAGTTCATCAGTTGGGAACAGCAGGATCAGCTCCTCTTTTCATGGCTTCTGTCTTCTATGACAGAGTCTTTACTAACAAGGTTAGTCGGTTGTGAATCCTCTGCACATATCTGGCATATATTAGAGGTTTTCTTTAATTCACAAACTATGGTCAAGATTTCACAATTCAGAAATCAACTTCAGAATTTTAAGAAAGGAGGTTTGAATATCAATGAATACTTGCTGAAAATCAAGAACATCATAGATCAGTTGGCTTCAGTCGGCCATTCCTTATCTTCTAAAGACCACATAAGTGCCATTTTTGATGGTTTGCCTCAAACCTATGATACATTCATTGTGTCTGTCACATCTAGATCAGATTCATATACTGTTGCAAAGATTGAAGCGCTGTTACTTGCTCAAGAATCAAGAATTGAGAGGCATGTGAAGGACCTAGATGCATCTAGTTATGCAAATATAGCACACAGCAATTACAAACAGTCCTCTAGGTCGTTTGCTTCAAATTCTCATTCATGGAGGCCTCAGTTTAGATCTCCTACAAACTCAAGCTCATTCAGAGGTGGCAGATCTGGATATGGTAGGGGTTCCAGATTCCCAGGTCATCAAAGCAATAGGCCTCAATGTCAAATTTGTCAAATTTGTGGGAAAATAGGTCATCTAGCTTTCAAATGCTATCACAGATTTGATGATAATCTTACTAATCCATGGAGTATAAGCAATCCATCTCAGCAAGCAAACTTGGCTTCAACTTCTCAGCAAGCAAGTTTGCAAGCAAACATAGCTTCTCAAAATGCTTTCAGTACATCATCAAGGCAGCCTAATGAATCTCCCTGGGGAAATAACTCTGAATCTCAGACGAAAATGCTTCCTTCATCATCCTTCACAACAGATCAGAGATGGTATCCAGACTCTGGTGCCACTAATCACTGCACTCCCTTCAGACAGAACATGGACTCTGCTTCCCCATATACTGGTAATGAACACCTCTTCATTGGGGATGGAACTGGGCTGCAAATACAGAACATAGGTCAGTCTACCCTAAACTCATTTAATCCTTCAAGAACATTGATTCTCAAGAGTGTACTTCAAGTTCCTAAACTCACTAAGAACCTGTTAAGTGTGTCCAAATTTGCAAAAGCCAATCATGTCTTCTTTGAATTCCATTCTAATATCTGTTTTGTCAAAGACCAGGTCACGAAACAGATTCTGTTGGAAGGCATACTTAGCAATGGACTATATGTGTTTCCATCCTCTCCGTATGTTGAACCAGTTCATTCATCATCACCTCTTTCTCCAATTTCAAGCAAGTCTGTTCATACAGCTTCTTCAACCAATTCAAACAACTCAGTTCAAAACAAGGACTCTTCAACACTGACACTCTGGCATGCTCGTTTGGGGCACCCAGCATTGCAAATTGTTCGCAAAATACTTGGTCTCTGTCATATTCCAATTTCAAATAAAACTGAACCTGCATTTTGTTCTTCCTGTTGCTTAGGAAAGATCCATAAATTTCCTTTTTCTAGTTCATCAACAGTGTATCATTCTCCTTTAGAACTCATTCATACAGACTTATGGGGTCCTGCTTCAACTATATCATCATCTGGTTACAAATACTACATCCATTTCATTGATGCTTACAGTAGATTTACCTGGATTTATCTCTTACAGAATAAGTCAGATGCATTTCCTACCTTTCTCAAATTTAAGTCACAAGTAGAGCTTGAGTTTGGTCTCCCTATTAAGTGTGTGCAGTCTGATTGGGGAGGTGAATACAGGTCATTCTCAAAATTTTTAGAACAACATGGTGTGCTTCACAGGTTAGCTTGTCCTACAACTCACCAACAGAATGGTGTTGCCGAGAGGAAACACAGACATATCACAGAGTCAGCACTTACACTTCTTGCCCATTCTTCTCTTCCTTTGAAGTTTTGGGATGAAGCTGTCAGAACCTCTGTATATCTAATTAATAGGGTACCAACTCCTGTGCTCAATGGTATTTCTCCTTTTGAGTTTTTGTATCACAAAGCACCTGATTACAAAACACTTAAGGTGTTTGGGTGTTCTTGCTATCCAAACATCAGACCTTTTAACAACCATAAACTTCAATATAGGTCAGAGGAGTGTACATTTCTTGGTTACAGTATTCAACACAAGGGGTACAAATGTAGGTCACCTAGTGGTCGTATATACATTTCTAGAGATGTGGTTTTCAATGAGAATTCCTTTCCTTTTCAAGCATTCAATCCTCACTCTTTAAAACCTGACACTCTTTTTCCTGTTTCTACATCTGCCTCTATACCACTATCTTAGTCATCTACTGTCAAAGCTACAAAGCATACTGCTCCATCTCTACAAAGTCCTTTGTTGCAGAATACTGGTCAGACTGTTCACCATTTTGTCTCTAGTCCATTGGTTTCTTCCCCTACTCAACCCAGTCCATGTTCATTGCCTCACTCTGCCTCTTCAAGTCCAGTGGTTTCTAACCAATTACCAGTAGTGCCTAGTACAATTCATCCTATTCATCAGATGGTGACTAGATCCAAATCAGGTATATACAAGCCTAAGGTCTACATGGCTTCAGCAGAACCAACTAGTCTGACTGATGCTTTAACTACACCTCATTGGCTTTCGGCTATGCAAGATGAATATCTGGCTCTAATACGTAATGATACTTGGACTCTGGTAGACTTTCCTCAACATAGGAGTATAGTAGGGTGTAAATGGATATTCAAGGTGAAAGAAAATTCTGATGGGACAATTCAGAGGTATAAAGCTAGACTTGTAGCTCGAGGATTTCAACAGGTTCCAGGATTTGACTATGAAGAAACATTCAGTCCTGTGGTTAAACCTACCACAATCAGAGTCATACTCACCATTGTTGTCACTTACTCTTGGTCAGCTTTTCAATTGGATGTCAACAATGCATTTCTAAATGGGGATCTACAAGAAGAAGTGTATATGATGCAACCCCCTGGATTTGTTGATCCAAGTCGTCCTACAGCTGTTTGCAGGCTTTCCAAGGCAATTTATGGTCTCAAACAGGCACCTAGAGCATGGTTTGACAAGCTCAGGCACACACTACTTCAGTTTGGGTTTACAGCAACAAAATCATACTCTTCTTTGTTCGTTAGACACTCACCATCACCTATATTTTCTTGGTGTATGTAGATGATATTTTAGTTACAGGTTCCAGCAAGTCAGATATTGCAAAATTGATATCTCAGCTGAATACTCAGTTTTCCTTGAAGGACTTAGGATTGGTTAATTACTTCCTTGGAATTCAAGTTGATCACTCAGCAAATGGATTGTTTCTGTCCCAATCTAAGTATATTCAGGATCTTCTTTGTAGGGCTAAAATGCAATTTGCCAATGGGTTGCCTACCCCTATGAGTGGTGGTGAGAAACTGATAGACACAGGAAGTGATCCAGTACAAGATGTTCATCTGTATAGGAGTATAGTTGGAGCATTACAATATGTCACCATAACTAGACCTGACATTGCATACTCTGTTGACAGAGTATGTCAGTTCATGAAAACTCCACTTGAGTCTCATTGGCGAGTGGTAAAAAGAATCCTAAGGTATTTGAAGGCTACATCAGCATTCGGGCTTCATATTGTTCCTACTACATCATTCAAGTTCACTGGGTATTGTGATGCGGATTGGGCATCTGATCCCACAGACCGACGCTCTACTTCTGGGTATTGTGTGTATTTGGGATCAAATATCATCTCTTGGTCTTCAAAGAAACAAAGCATCGTTTCTAGGAGCAGCACTGAAGCAGAGTACTGGAGCTTAGCCTCAGTCACTGCTGAGTTATCTTGGTTGCAGACTCTTCTCTTTGAGTTAAGGATTGGTAGTGCACCTCCTACAGTATGGTGTGATAACATGAGTGCTATGCTTCTCAGTGCAAATCCAGTTCTTCATTCTCGAACCAAACATATTGAAATAGATCTTTACTTTGTGCGTGAAAAGGTGGCTAGAAAGCTCATCAAAGTGCTTCATATTTCAGCAAAGGACCAGGTTGCTGATATTCTTACAAAGGCTTTAGGCACTTCTAGATTTCTACTGTTACGTGACAAACTAAGTGTTTTTAATGGAACTACACTTAGTTTGCGGGGGAATGTTAAGCATAACAATAAGTCTGTTAATGTTAAACAATAGCAAACAGAAAATCAAGAAGTTGTTAGTCAGTTAGTTTACATATCTGTCAGTATAGTTTAGACAGACTGTTAGTCAATAGAATTATATATATAAGCAAGGTACATTGTTCATACATTACAATGAAATACAATTACAAACTTCAGTATTGGTTATGTTAAGAATTTCAACACTTGTATTACTAAAAATTCATGGATGGCAAGAATATGAAAGCAACCTAAGACTCAATACCTAAACTCAATAACAAATGTTAGTGAAAATCTGAAACCCAAACCTCCAAACCTAAATCTCAATAAAAATAGTTACTCAAAAAGAGAAACCCAAACCTAAAACTTGAAGCCCAAAGTAAGACCCAATAGACAAGGCCCAACTGAATTCCCCATTATCATGAACAAAAGCTCCCCATTTCATTTTGTGAGAGTGGAACTATGACAGCCTCAAATCTTGATAATAATAATAATAATAATCAGGAGAATTAGTTGAAGTCCAAAGAAAATAATAATATTTTCTCGGACAATTTAGTTTGAAAACTTTAATAATAATAACAATAATTGATGATACATCAAATAAGACTATCATCACGATCATACACGTGACAGATATCACACATCACGAGGGCTAAATATCTCAAAACCGGACCAACTCACAAAGCCCAAAAAAGACGGATCCAATCATTAAAGCTCAAAATGGATCCGTCAGAACAAATTATAGTTAATAGCCCAAATCCAAGCCCAACAAAGCTTTCCCTTAAAGAGGAGTAACGTTAGAGTTGAAAAAAAAAACGACCAAATCGATTAAACCGACCGAACCGATCAAAATCGAATCAATTGGTTTAGTTTTACAAAATTCAAAATCGAAGTGGTTGGTTCGGTTATCGGTTTCTATGTGATTTTAACTGACCAAACCTAACCGACCGAATATATATAATAAATAATATATATTTTATATAAAAATAATATAGTATATTTAAAATAGTCGGTCGGTTCGATTTTATTTCGGTTTTGGTTTGATTTTAGTCGGTTCGGTTACGGTTTGCATAAATTAGAATCGGTTCAGTTTTGTTAATCGTCAGTTCGGTTTAAAAAATTTGAAACCGACCAAAGTCGGTTCGATTCACGGTTTAGGTGAAAAATGAACCGTCGGTTTGGTTTTCAACCCTAAGTAACATTACAAAGAAACAAAGTTATGGAGGGAGCTACTCCCCCAAGGACGCATCTTCATAACGAAGAAGACTGTTACAGAGAACGTCTCCCCTCGTTGAGTCTCACATGCTTAAGTCTTGCCGAGAATTAATTATGACCATTATATAAGGTAAATGGAATATTCGACAAATGTATGTAATTTTAACTGAGTTCTATCCAAATTAATCTTCATCTCCAACATAGTTACTAAATTAAGCATGGGAGTGTCTTCAGCCACCAACAATTAGTGTTTGGCTACAAGAACGAAATTAATAACATGAAGCAACCAATAACCTTATTCGCGCTGTCACAGACTAGCAATCCGTGTGGCACTAGCTATCCAATTCACTAGTGAGCCTATGAATAGTTACTTTGGCGGGCACAAATATTAACTTGAAAATGCACAATATCAATCTGTAGACAATATAACGATGCACAATAGTCAGCAAAAGCTTTCATTAACATTCAATAGATTACAATGGGGAGGAACGTTCGAAAGGACGTCGCTCAAGACTAGTTCGATGCTATCGATCGATGGAAATACAAGTTTGAAGTTGAAAAGCAATGCAAAGAAAACAATAAAAATGCTAGCGGTACAGTCTAGCCCGACTATGCAATGGAGGCAACACGTCCTCACAGTCAAGAGCTCAAACCTTCCCCCTATAATATAGATGCTAAGCATTTGGGCACTTTTCAAAAGAGAACATTGAGTTTTGAGACCATTAGGAAAATCTTGAAAAGCCTCTAACGTTGATTTCCCTGACCAACGGTACTAGTCCTGACACTCTCCCACACTCAATTCGCTGACCCCCTCGCAGCGAACTTTTCCAAGTACTCTTCCAGCTTTGAAAGGTACGGCAGCAGATGCTCGACTGGCTCCCAACTGATCTCTGAAGGAGGCTCATCCTGCCACTTGACCAAATAATTTCTATCCGGGTCTGTGTTGTTGATGAGGCGGTCGGCTAAGATTTCTTCCACTTCTCGATCTGGCTTAGTAGGATGCTTAGGCAATGCTCGAGTAGATACATTTCTTGTGGGATCAGTGGCATCTGCATGGTAGGACTTCAAGTTACTTGCATGGAAGACATGATGGGTGAAACGGAGCCAATGTGGTAACTTGACGTGATAGGAGACTTTGCCTACTTTCTCAATAATCTGTACCGATCCCTCATACTTGCGAAACAGATTGTTGTGTGCTATCGCTGTCCATTTATACTTGTTGAACATATCTAGCTTCACCAATACCAAGTCCCCGACTTCAAAAGGATCAATCCGTCGTTTCTTGTCGGCCAATTTCTTCATGTGACGGGAGGCTTTCTCAAGATAGGCTCAAGCAACTGCAATGTTTTTCTGCCAAGCTTTGACAAATTCAAGAGCTCTTGAGCTGGGTCCTTGGTATCCGGTAAGCACTGTATGTGGTGTCAATGGTTGCTGACTAGTGACTAACTGAAAGGGGCTGGAGTGAGTAGCTGAGCTCTTTTGTAAGTTGAAACAGAATTGTGCAACATCAAGTAGTCCCACCCAATTTTTCTGATTTGCACTTACAAAATGACGAAAGTATTCTTCGAGCATAGAGTTAAAGCGCTCAGTTTGTCCGTCAGATTGGGGATGTTGGCTTGTCGACATATTAAGTTTGGATCCTAAGAGCATGAACAACTCCTTCCAAAACTTTCCTGTGAAGCGAGCATCACGGTTGTTAACAATGTTTTCGGGCAGTCCCCAATACTTCACTACATGCTTGAGGAACAATTGCGCTGTATCTTCGGCTGTGCAAGTCAGTCCGGTCGGCACAAAGGTCACATACTTTGAGAATCGGTCAATAACTACAAGGATACACCTGAAATCCTCTACTTTCGGTAACCCAGTAATGAAGTCCATGGACACACTTTCCCAAGGACGAGTTGGAACAGGCAAGGGCTCTAGTAAGCCTACTGGTCAATCTCTTTCAACCTTATCTTGCTGGCAAATAAGACATGTTTGAACATAGGCCATTACATCTTCTTGTATCTGCGACCAATAGTACCCTCTCTCTAGCAATGCAAGTGTTCGTCTCCAATCTGGATGTCCCGCCCAATGGGTGTCATGGCATTCTCTCAAAAGTTCTTTTCTCAATTCGGTCAACTCTAGAGGGCTCATGCGATATGGACTACGTGCGGGTGGCTTGGCACCAGGCACTAACTCAATTTCATGATCAATGAGCCTTTTGGGAGGTAGATTCTTTGGCAATTCATTCGGCATCACTTCGCTGAAGTCAGCAATAACTTGGGCAACTTCCTCAGGAATTTTGCTAGTATCATCTTCCATCTCTAGCTTTGCCACATCTAAGTATGTATCTTCTCCTTTGGCCAAACCTCTCTTGACTTGGAGCGCCGATAATATTCTATCATGAGTTGTGGGTCGAATTGAGGTTGGTACAATGCGTAGTCTGGGTTCGAAAAAACCCAATGAGTCCATGAAAGGTAGTGGTCCTGCTGTAGCTCCTCGGAAGAATTCTTGGCCAAGAATAACCTTAAAATCATCAAGTGGAACGGATAAGAAGTTTGATCTTCCTTCCCATGGACCAACCTGTAGTGGCACAGCTCTAGTCATACCATTAATAAAGATTGCCTCAGAGTTGACAACTTTCAACTTACCCACATCTCCTGCTAAGTTCAGACCCACACGTCTAGCTTCATCTGGGGCAATAAAATTGTCTGTCGCTCTTGAATCCAATAATGCTTGAGAAGGGAACCCATTGATAGTGATGTCGATGTATTGCAAAACCTTCTTGTGTGGGTGCTCATACATTTCTCCTTTGACAACATTGAGCTTGCGTAGAGCTCCCATTTTGGAGGTCTCACTGTTGGTGGGGTTCGAGCTCGATGAGGTCGAGTTAGAAAGTTTTGTTTGAAGTAAGGACATCAATAAGTGTAGGGCTGGTTTGGATGGACATTTGTCTGTTGGGTGATCCCTACTATTGCAAAGAATGCATGGGGCAGGTGCAGATGGTCTCCACTGCCTAGAGTAGTTTTTCCCTCCTTTGTTGTTGTAATTTGAGTTGCTAGGGCTGGCATTCCAATTTCTGTTGGAACTCCAATTCTGGTTGGACGGTCGAGAATTATAGTTTCCTCGGTTCTGACTTGAGGTTCCCCAGTTTTGGTGAGGTGATCGAGCATTCGACCCTGAGCTTGAATTGGTACTGCCAGTTCTAGCTGTGGAGTGATTGAGCGAAGTGGATCCAGCCATGGGCATATAATCGCTAAACCTTTATGCTGCTGCAATAGCACTTGTAATATCTGTCACCTTCTGCCTTTGCAATTCTGCTTGCAGAAGCGGCTGAGCTTGTTCCATGAAACAGAAAACTTTGTCCTTCTCAGACATGTCTCGAATATCTAGCAAACAAGTTGAGAACTGCCTGACATAGTCTCGAATATTGCATGTCTGTTTGATGGTGTGGAGTTTCCTCATTGCTAAGAAATCAGTGTTCTCAGGCAAGAATTGATTTCTGAGTTCCTTCTTGAGGTCTGCCCAAGTTCTAATAAGGATGCGACCTTCTTCCATATCTGCATATTTGGTTCTCCACCATAGTTTCGCATCACCTGCTAAGTACATGATCGCCATGGTGACCTTGGCTTCTTCTGATTCGGGGTTCACCACTCGAAAATACTGTTCCCGATCAAACAAGAAGTTCTCTATCTCATTCCCATCTCGTACCCCAGCATATGACTTTGGCTCAGGCACTTTCATCCTAGGGTGATTAGTCGTCCCTGTGGCCTTGGTCAGCAAGCCAACCCTTGCAAATAAGTCCTCCAGCTGTAATTGGAAGTCACTCATCACCTGAGCTGTGGGGTGAGGCGATTCTTCCATAGCGACTGTCTGTCCCTCTAAATTATCGACGTTCTCAGCCAGCGAATCCACTCCGTCTTCCCAGTGAAAGAGTCCATCAAGCCGACTGATCTGCTCTCCCAAACTGCACAAGTGGTCCATTCTGTTTTCTAGTCCCTGCATTCGACTAGCCTGTCGTTCCTCCATAGCGGTAAGGCGCTCGCTTAGTTCCTGCATCCTGGTTTGCATTCAACAAGCTCTGGCTCTGATATCAACTGTCACGGACTAGCAATCGGTGCGGCACTAGCTATCCAATTCACTAGTAAGCATATGAGTAGTTACTTTGACGGACACAAATATTAACTTGAGAATGCACAATATCAATCTGTAGACAATATAACGATGCACAATAGTCAGCAAAAACTTTCATTAACATTCAATAGATTACAATGGGGAGGAATGTTCGAAAGGACGTTGCTCAAGACTAGTTCGATGCTATCGATCGATGGAAATACAAGTTTGAAGTTGAAAAGCAATGCAAAGAAAACAATAAAAATGCTAGCGGTACAGTCTAGCCCGACTATGCAATGGAGGCAACACGTCCTCACAGTCAAGAGCTCAAACTTTCCCCCTATAATATAAATGCTAAGCATTTGGGCACTTTTCAAAAGGGAACATTGAGTTTTGAGACCATTAGGAAAGTCTTGAAATATCTCTGACGTTGATTTTCCTGACCAACGGTACTAGTCCTGACACGCGCTAACCATCTTCAAAAACTCTGTTTTCACGTTTTTGATGTGGATGATCTCCTATCACATTATAGTTCATTAGAGCCTGTCCATGGAGTGTCAAGTTTTCACCATAATTCGCGGCCTATAAATTACAGATCTATATCTATCGATTAAAAAAAAAAATACCTTGTAAGGGTTAAAAAGAATCTTATAATTTTGAAATCTCTAGTTGGTGAAATGCGTCAAACTAGGCGATTTTATAATATGCCACTTTACATAATTCACCAACTGGTGATTTTATAATCAGTAATGAGAATGACCCAAAGATCACATTACATGGTCAAGTTTGATAATATAGGTCAATTCTTTGGGAAATTAAACCAAAACTTTATTCAATATCAAAAATGATTTACAGTCCGTTCGGAGATGTGTTACAACTTTATCCGAATCAAAACATTTGAAAAATGAAAGAATTAACACTAGAAAAACTAACCACTATTTGCACCATAGCTTAAGATTTGGTTTCTAGTCTATAAGATTCAAGTGCCACAATAGCCCTTTATGTGTTTACTATAGTGCAGTCCATACTAAAATGAAATTCCAAACAAAATTATTCTGAAGTCTGAAGAATTTTATTTCAATGCAAAAATAACTCGAATCTTTCAACAATGTATATGAATTACGAACTCTGCCAGTATCGTTTAAAGTTAAAAACTAAGAATTCAATCAAAAATCAAATCCAAGCAAGAGAGCTGCAGCTGACAACAAAATGGTGGAGAATCCAGCAAGAACATGAGCTGGGGCAGAGCTAGAAGGTGGTGGTGGTGATCCCCCTGATGTTGGTGGTGGTGCCATGGAAGAAGTAGGTGGATTTGCGATGGTGGATGGTGGTGTTGGGGTTGTAGTTGTTGGTGGAGAAGCTGTGTTGCTGCGGGTGACATTGATGGCTAACTTTTGTCCTGCCAAACAATGGCCCGGGAAGGTGCATAAGTAGTAGTGCTCCCCTGCCGAATTGAGAGTTATAGTTGCTGGGCTGTTTGTTATAGATGGAACTAATGTTGTAGATGCATTACATGCGTCAAAAGCTGCCTTTGTCACGGTTGCAACATCATGATTTCCGGTGCCAAAGTTGAAAACTGCAAATTAATATAAGAAAACACAATTAGTCACGAAGCAAGTTGAATGCATAGCATCGGTGAAACACCAATAGTGTGTGAATGTGCCTGGTAAAATAGTTGTATACATATGTCGTACACCATGAACAAATTTCTCTAGTGAATTAGAGAGGAAGTGAAATTATTACCTAGAGTGTCGCCAACCCTGAAAGTTTGGGAAGCAGCCCAGGTGGTGTAGGTGGAAGCACCAGTCCCTACGTTCCAATTAGCATTGCCACCTACAACATGTCTAGTACTCTGCGCTGTTGTGCTGTGCATCGAAGCTGTTATCACCAACACTAATAAGTACCCAATCATCCTACTTGAATCCATTTCTTTCCAACTTGTGTTTCTGTATGTTCCACAGGTCACCCCTTTCTCTCAATCTCTAGTTCTCTCTGTTGATTGATGAGTGAATGTGGATTGTGAAGAGCCTTTCCTTTGCTTCTTATAGTGAAAGGAGGCTCAAGTACTTGTAGAGAAAACACGAAAACAATGACAAAAGTTTGGTTGTTGACTAGGTACTTCACAACAATTCAATCCATATTTTGGAAATTGGATGGAACTTGTGCATGTATGGACTTTTCAATGTGATCACTTATTTGTTTAGTTAAACTTTACATGGCGCGTGAGACTTAATTTTATATGTCTAGCTAAAACCCGGTCAAATATTGCTAAGCCATCTCATGAATAATGTGATTATTATATATATTTTTAGTTTGACGACACTCAAAACTCGTTTTTTGGTTTGGATGATTGGATCTGGATGGTGTGCCATCACATTCGTTGCTTATTACTGATAACTGCTTAAGCTTTTAGAATGAACACAAAGTATCAGAGGTTATGGTTGGAAGATAACACATAGCATAAGCACCATAGAAATTGACGCGTTTATAGGGTGGGAGAAATGTATACGCATGGCTTGTTTTCTTCTACCTTGATTCCAATTATTGTGAAAAATGTACCTGGAGATAGGTGAAATAAAATACATTTGTGTCAACATTACACATTCCAGATGACTTTTAGGATCTTCTATAGTTTGGATTAATTTTTGTTTTTGGAGTCTGAGCTTTAATAATGAAAACAATAAGATATGTCAATAATAACGACCGTACATAAAGTCACATTGTTCGGTTTTGTTAATGGTCAGTTCGGTTTAAAAAATTTGAAATCGACCAAAGTCGCTTCGATCACGGTTTAGGTGAAAAATGAACTGTCGGTTTGGTTTTCAACCCTAAGTAACATTACAAAGAAACAGAGTTATGGAGGAAGCTACTCCCCCAAGGACACATCTTCATAACGAAGAAGACTGTTACAAAGAGCGTTTCCCCTCGTTGAGTCTCACATGTTTAAGTCACGTCGAGAATTAATTACGATCATTATATAAGGTAAATGAAATATTCGACAAAAGTATGTAATTTTAACTGAGTTCTATCCAAATTAATCTCCATCTTCAACAGAGTTACTAAATTAAGCATGGGAGTGCCTTTAGCTACCAACAGTTAGTGTTTGGCTACAAGAACAAAATTAATAACATGAAACAACCAATATCCTTAATCGTGCTAACGATCTTCGAAAACTCTCTTTCCGCGTTTTTGATCTGAATGATCTCCTAGCACATTATAATTCATTGTAGCCTGTCCATGGAGTGTCAAGTTTTCACCATAATTCGCGGCCTATAAATTACAGAACTATATCTATCGATAAAAAAAAAATAAAAAAATAAAAAACTTGTAAGGGTTAAAAAGAATCTTATAATTTTGCAATCTCTAGTTGGTGAAATGCGTCAAACTAGGCGATTTTATAATTTACCACTTTACATAATTCACCAACTGGTGATTTTATAATCAGTAATGAGAATGACCCAAAGATCACATTACATGGTCAAGTTTGATAATATAGGCCAATTCTTTGGGAAAAAAAAAAGTAATTGAATTTTTTTTAATTAAACCAGAACTTTATTCAATATCAAAAATGATTTACAGTCTGTTCGGAGGTGTGTTACAACTTTATCCGAATCAAAACATTTGAAAAATGAAAGAATTAACACTAGAAAAACTAACCACTATTTGCAATATAGCATAAGATTTGGTTTCTAGTCTATAAGATTCAAGTGCCACAATAGCCCTTTATGTGTTTACTATGGTGCAGTACAGTGCCGCACCGTCCATATGTCTAGAGATATGAAATAATTTACATCTCGAGACAAATGGACGGTGCATGGTGGTCACCAGACATACCACCGGACACTTTAGAATTTTCCAAAATGAAATTCAAAAACAAAATTATTCTGCAGTCTGAAGAATTTTATTTCAATGCAAGAATAACTCAGAATCTTCCAACAATGTATATGAATTACAAACTCTGCCAGTATCGTTTAAAGTTAAAAGTTAAAAACTAAGAATTCACTCAAAAATCAAAAATAAGTAAGAGAGCTGCAGCTGACAACAAAATGGTGGAGAATCCAGCAAGAACATGAGCTGGGGCAGAGCTAGAAGGTGGTGGTGGTGATCCCCCTGATGTTGGTGGTGGTGCCATCGAAGAAGTAGGTGGATTTGCGATGGTGGATGGTGGTGTTGGGGTTGTAGTTGTTGGTGGAGAAGCTGTGTTGCTGCGGGTGACATTGATGGCTAACTTTTGTCCTGCCAAACAATGGCCCGGGAAGGTGCATAAGTACGGGTGGGCACAGGACGGGATGGGACGAGATATACCCATCCCTATCCCATCCCGTTCATACGGGATCGAGACGGGATCAACATGCTAGAGTTAAGGCAAGGTGACCCAATGGCACGTCGTGTGTTTTTATAATCATTCTAGAGTTATTTGATGTTATGAATAACTTATGTAAGACCTTCTTATGGTCTAGTCTGGACATGGTGCAATCTCATTCCCTTGTCAGTTTGGAGGACATTTGTTTTCCTTACCATGAAGGTTGTTTGGGAATTCAAAGTTAATGGATGAATAATCATCCAACTAATTTGTGGCTAACGAGTGCTTCTAATTTGTTTTGGAACTGGGATACACTTTGGGTTCATTTGATATAGCAGAATCTCATTAGAGATAAATATTTTTGGTAAATGAGCTATTCCTTACTACTTTTCATGGATCTATAGGATGATACTTTAGGATAGGAAAAGAGTTGGATCAATGTTATTCTATACAATTAGAACAAAAGAAGATACATTTGTTCAGTGAGATCCTTGGCACCAATTATCATAGTTTATCCTTATTTTCAGCAGCATTTCACTTATGATTCAAGACTCATTAAGTTTGATAATGAAATTGGCCTCAGTTTTATTTGTTTCTTGGTTGTCTTTCTTTTCTCTCTTTTATGATCTATTCTTCTAAAGACATTTCAGTACATGAGAGCGATCAATGTGGCAAACTTCATTGGACGTGGAACCCTTCAAGATCTTAAAAAGTTTTGTTTGAACAGGCATATTGCAAATTTGATATTAGAATCAAAATGGACTTTACAGAGCATGAGGTTGACGACTCTCCTATCAACTCTGTTGAATTTATTGAACTCCGATTTACACAATGGAAAAGACCTTAAAATGGATGAGAGAGATTATGATGACTCACTAAATGGGAAAATGGGTGGGTTTGGAGTTGTATTTATGTTGCAATTGCAGTTTGACTCATCAGCAGTTGAAACCATTGCATACCATACAAGAGGTAGCTTTGTGACATCGTTTGGTCAAAAGATTAATCTAGAGATATGTGTGAGAGAAAAATTGAGATGCTAAAAATGTTATATACATCAGTGAATTTGCATGGGCATCCACAATCCTAAAATAAATAAATAAATAATAATATTAATATTAAAAAATTAGTTCGGGACGGGATGGGATTGGCGGGATTGAAAATCTTCATCCCATTCCATCCCATTCTAGATCGGGACGGGACGGAATCGGGATGAAATTATTCAATTCCATTAAGACCCGAAAAAATCGGGACAGAAACGAGATCGCGGGATGGAATGCCGACCCTTATGCATAAGTAGTAGTGCTCCCCTACCGAATTGAGAGTTATAGTTGCTGGGCTGTTTGTTATAGATGGAACTAATGTTGTAGATGCATTACATGCGTCAAAAGCTGCCTTTGTCACGGTTGCAACATCATGATTTCCGGTGCCAAAGTTGAAAACTGCAAATTAATATAAGAAAACACAATTAGTCACGAAGCAAGCTGAATGCATATCATCAGTGAAACACCAATAGTGTGTGAATGTGCCTGGTAAAATAGTTGTATACATATGTCGTACACCATGAACAAATTTCTCTAGTGAATTAGAGAGGACGTGAAATTATTACCTAGAGTGTCGCCAACCCTGAAAGTTTGGGAAGCAGCCCAGGTGGTGTAGGTGGAAGCACCAGTTCCTACGTTCCAATTAGCATTGCCACCTACAACATGTCTAGTACTCTGCGCTGTTGTGCTGTGCATCGAAGCTGTTATCACCAACACTAATAAGTACCCAATCATCCTACTTGAATCCATTTCTTTCCAACTTGTGTTTCTGTATGTTCCACAGGTCACCCCTTTCTCTCAATCTCTAGTTCTCTCTGTTGATTGATGAGTGAATGTGGATTGTGAAGAGGCTTTCCTTTGCTTCTTATAGTGAAAGGAGGCTCAAGTACTTGTAGAGAAAACATGAAAACAATGACAAAAGTTTGGTTGTTGACTAGGTACTTCACACCAATTCAACCCATATTTTGGAAATTGGATGGAACTTGTGCATGTATGGACTTTTCAATGTGATCACTTATTTGTTTAGTTAAACTTTACATGGCGCGTGAGACTTAATTTTATATGTCTAGCTAAAACCCCGTCAAATATTGCTAAGCCATCTCATGAATAATGTGATTATTATATATTTTTTTAGTTTGACGACACTCAAAACTCGTTTTTTGGTTTGGATGGTCTGCCATTGTCACGCCCTGATTTTTGAACAACATAAATAAATAGATTGTCTAAAAACCAAGGCATAACATGAACACTTTAAATGGTACAGTCATAAGGCAAAAAAAACAACTAATAAGCTTCCTCAATATTCTTCCTAAAAAAAATGAGGTCCACAACGAATAAATGAAAATCTCAATAATAAATTCCCAAATAAATATCTGACCAAAACTGAGCATTTAAATCCAAATCCTACATCTGATTACCTAAGAGTAGTAATAAAGATCTAAAAAAAAAAAAAAAAACAACGTGTTAACTCCTCAGCTATCGCCACGCAGCTACTATCCTTCCTTAAGCTCCAATTAACCTTGATAGTTCTCTGGGCTACGCTCATTAAGAACGTATCCAAATTTGTAAAAAAAAAAATACAAAATCTGGATCAGTATAATCATACTGGTGTGAGCAAACTTACAAATCAAACAATTGAATATAAAAGGACAACATGCAAGTTTACCTTAAGGAAGACAGGTAGTTCTCATTCGAGATCCGAATGAGCGGTTAGTTGTTTCCCTCAAGGCTAACCTAGTACAAGCTAAAATAATCTATACACAATTTCATGGCATGCTCAATTCAATGGTTTCATTTAATTATTTATTGTTGTTTTTAAATTTTTGGCTTCTTTTCCACAATCGCACTCTCCTCCTGTGTCGAACACACCTCACCTAAGTGTGCATCTCTTGCCTTCGAAACCACTCGGAGCGTACATGTTCCAAGTGGGGCGTCACATTGAGGAACATGTCATCTCACCCGAAGTTCGATCTATGGCAAACATCTCCTAAATCTACACGTACAACCGAACCCACATGGAACGGTGCACCGATATGCAAGCAAGTCTGCATACCCATAATTCTATCACACGTATACAAGCAAGTCTGTATACAAAAAGATTTCTTTTATTTTCACCTTTTTTTTTCGGAGTTGTGAAAAAAGAACATTTACCAAGTATTTTATTTGAGCCATTATTTTTCCAAAGCAATTAACATCACATCACATCTCCCTACAATTACCACGATTATATATACACCACTGTGTTTTGTGTGGACACAAAATTTGCAAGGATAGTCCACAGTATTGTGTTTGTGTCTTTTGCTTATGTGGCATGTCAAGTTTTCACAAGTACAACTTCATATCTCATATATTTTCAACATGTGATTGTCACTAAAAAGTTGTAAACAGGGGTTAATTTTTAAACGAATACACATACCTATCATCACTTTTGAAAACCACATGACAATCATTAACTGTTGACATGATGTCAACCAATAACTTAATAAATATTGACAATCAATAACTTAATAACTGTTGTCCATCAATAACTGTTGACATGATTGGGTTAATTTTTAAACGAATACCCATACCTATCATCACTTTTGAAAACCACATGACAATCATTAACTGTTGATAACTTAATAAATATTGACAATCAATAACTTAATAATTGTTGTTCATCAATAACTATTGACATGATTGGGTTAATTTTTAAACGAATACACATACCTATCATCACTTTTGAAAACCACATGACAATCATTAACTGTTGACATGATGTCAACCAATAACTTAATAAATATTGACAATCAATAACTTAATAACTGTTGTCTATCAATAACTGTTGACATGACAATCAATAACTTAATAACTGTTGACACAATGTCAATCACATACGTGACAATCAAATCAATAACTGCAAATTTAATAAAGCATTTAAAGAAAACTGCGAATTTAGCAAACTGACACTGCGATTTAATAAGGAAAAGTGAAAGCTACGATTTATTTATTTATTTATTATTATTTTTTTTATTGCGAATCAAGAAAAGTGGAAACTGACACTGTAAATAGAAAAGTGAAAACTGGCACTAAGATTTAATAAAGAAAAGTGAAAGCTGCGAATTTTTTTTTATTGTGAATCAAGAAAAGTGGAAACCGACACTGTAAATAGAAAAGTAAAAACTAACACACTGCATTTTAATAAAGAAAAGTGGAAACTGACACTGTAAATATCAATTAGATAAAGAAAACTAAAAATGTAGCCCATACACAGAAAATAGAAAGCTGAAAACATGGAAGAGAACCCCTCACCCATCCTTTCTCTCTTTTCGACGTCACCTCATACACCATAAGCCTAATCAATCATAATACAAAAACTTAACAATGATAGAGTTGTACTCACCGATTTTTGCAAGAATATAAGGTTCCTCTTTCCAAGCGCCTCCCACCCTTTCAATGCAGGTTTTGTTGTTGTCGTTTTTTTTTTTTTTTTTTTTTTTTTTTTTGTGTGTGTGAAAGGAGGAAAAACTAGGGTTTATCTTTTTAAATAAAAATTTTGGGTTGCATTAGTTAAACACACCCACCCTTTATCTCTTACCCACCACTAGCCTAAACCTAAGTTTAAAATTAAAAATCATAAACTATTATTACTTGTAATTATTATCAATTAATAATTACTACCAATAAATATTATTAACTTCTAAAATAATGCAAGTATATTGGTAAGTGAATTGGGCGAGTATTACAGCCATCACATTCGTTGCTTACTAATAACTGCTTAAGCTTTTAGAATGAACACAGAGTATCAGAGGTTATGGTTGGAAGATAACACATAGCATAAGCACCATAGAAATTGACGCGTTTATAGGGTGGGGGAAATGCATACGCATGGCTTGTTTTCTTCTACCTGGATTCCACTTATTGTGAAAAATGTACCTCGAGATAGGTGAAATAAAATACATTTGTGTCAACATTACACATTCCAGATGACTTTTAGTAAGATCTTCTATAGTTTAGATTAATTTTTTTTTTGGAGTCTCAACTTTAATAATGAAAACAATAAGATATGTCAATAATAACGACCGTACATAAAGTCACATTGCATGGTCAAGTTTGTCGACCACGGACAATTCCTGCCATGAGAATAAATAAGAACTAAACATGGTCTATATCATGGGATTGCAAACCATATTATACCAAATCATAATAAAGAAAATTTAATCTCAAGTGCTAGAATTTTATATGAAGGTAATGACAGAGCTGTAATTTATCAAAAACAACGTAAATGAATACAAACTCTGCCGGTGTGTAAATACATGTAAATCAGCTGCAACAGAGCATCTAAATCAAGAGAAGCCAGTAAGGGCATGAGCTGGGACATAGTTAGATGGTGGTGTTGGTGGCATCGGAGAAGTATGTGGAGTTGCAGTGGTGTTGGGGTCACAATTGTTGGTGGAGAAGCCCCGCTGCCGCCGGTACCATTGATGGCTAATTTTTTTCCTGCCAAACAATGGCCTGGTAAGGTGCAAAAGTAGTAGTGTTCCCCTGCTCTGAGTCAAAAGAGTTATGGTTTCTGGGCTACTACTTACAGTACCAATGTGGTAGATGGGTTGAACTTGGATTGTGTCTTATGGACTTTTTAATGTGATCATTCCCTTGTTTAGACCTTTCGATGTCGTACGATCTAACTTTACATTATCTTCCACCCCTCAAGCATCAACTAGGCATATCCAATTAAAAAAAAAATGTGATTATTTATTTATTTGTTTGATAAAACTCAAACTATGTTTATATTATGTTTGACCAGAGCAACATGAACATTTCATTTGGAGCCCTTCTAGGGAGCGACTGATGGGTGGCACCCATCTCCATCGAGATGAGTAACACTATGTATCTCGAGGGGATAGGTGGTTCGCTCTCTAGAATTTTTGTTTCATTTGATATACCACTACACTAAATTGGCATTTTTGTAACAATAAAAAAACAATAACATTTTTGAGCTATAACAATTTATAAAGCAATTTTACATATTTTCACAAACAAAGTAATTCAATAATTTATTAAAAAAAATAAAATAATAAACTGTAGTCAATCTAGAGAACAAGAAACACAATAACACACATTTTTATTAACTAATTAGCTGCCTAAGCACTATTATTTTGTTGACAAACTGATACACAAAAACACATTATTGTAGGGGTCACAGTAGGAAGAACAGAGAAGAAAACATAACAAAAATCTGAAAAATCTGTTCCAGATATTGAAAGTTTGAAACTAATACAAGAAAGCGACAATATAAGACGCTAGAGTTATAAAGAAACCACTGACTGTAAGAGATGATGATGATCCAGAAGGACCGTCTAGTGGCGAGGGTCCGGATGGCGTGACAGTGCCTTCAGAGTCGGTCACATTGATTATGAGCTTCTGTCCACCCTTACAGCGGACAGGGTCGGTACATATGTAGTAGAGTAGTCCGATGGTGTCGGTGGGTATAGTCCTGTCTATTACAGGAGTTGATTCTGTCTCGGCATTGAGTTGATTCATGCTCGGCATTGGGGGGGGTGATGATGTCATTACGTTGTAGGTGTCAAACACTTTTTGTTTTACTTCTTCTACATTATTGATGTTTCCTGAAAACTCTGGAACAGGGCATAAAACAGTGAATTAGTGAAACCATGACTAGTTTTCAGTAAAGTTTCTCAAGTAAACATGTGGAAAACAGGTAATGTTACGATCCTACTAGTCATAAACATTTCCCTCTGGGACAGCTTAGGCTTTTGGAAGAATTGATTAGTTCATGACAATTAGTATAAAAGCCAAACCTCATATCGAAGGTTCGATAACATAAACTAAGTTGTTGAATACTAATAGGTGAGTAGAGCTACCCCAAAGAAAAAAAAAAAAAAAAAGGAAAATGATTATCATCGGGCCAGGGCTAGTGTCGATAGAGTAGGTCAACAAAGACGTCAACTTTAAAAGCATGAGACAATGACCTATTTTTATCTCAAAACCATGAAGATATTTTCTAGGGGAGAGATCGGGATGGTTACCACGGAAAACTGTTTAAAAAAACAAAAACAGGTGACAGAATCTTGCATGAAAAATTTGTGTAGAACAATTTATGGCTGAAAAATCTTTACAACGCTGAGGATCATAGACAGATGATAGAGTTTCTTGCGGTTTCTTACTTATTCTTTATGATTCAAACTTCAACTATATACAAAGAGGTTTTTGTTCATCAAAACTCTATAAAATCAATGAAATTGAGCTAGTGAACGTTGTATAAAAAATAATTTCCTAGATCATTATCGTAGAAAACTACAGAGTTTCAATGCGATTCATTTGGATTACAAATCCAGATATTGCAGCAACTAGATCATATTGACAACGGAAGAGTAGATCTTACTGAGTTTAGTATCTTACCAACGTGGTCACGAAGATGGGCTCCCAAAGTGAGATAGTCGTCACCATTTGAAGGGATTGCCGGCCACTTGACAGAAAGTGTATTTACAGCTGGTGCAACATGAAGTAGCAGAGCAACCACAGCCAGACATCCATAGATGCCCATGTTGCTAGCCATCTCTCACTGTGTTTCTGTGTTCACCAGGTTGCCCCTCTCTCTACTGAAGGGAAAGTGGGAGTTTTGGTTGGTGTGTTGTTAAGTGAAGGTATTTAGCCTTGCCTACTTATAGATACAGAGAATTTGGGATTCAGGAAAACGCCATAAATGATTAGTGGTTGGACCTATAAATATAGGTCCAATCATAAAACAATGAGAAATTCTAAATGTCGAGGGAAAGGGCGAGGAAACGAGCGAGGGAAATAACGTGGTGAGGTGAAAGCCGTTCATTTTTTTTGAGATGCGTGCGTTGACTTTTCTCACACGCATCTCAAGGAAAATGGACGGCTTTCACATCGCCACATCATTTCCCTCGCTCGTTTCCTCGCCCTTTCCCTCGACATTTAGAATCTCTCTAAAACAATATAGGTCATGGGACATAAATATCTTTTAATAGAATTTTTTTAGGTCCAACCATAAAAAATATAGGTCATGGGACATAAATATCTTTTAATAGAAATTTGGACCTAAGAACTCAATTTTGATTTTATTTTTTATTTTTTATTTTTTTTGTAAGGTTAGGCTCCCCATAGGTTTATAATTACACTTACGGACCCTAAATGTGTGAGATATTTTCTCCATCTTTGTCTCTTCTTCAACGGCTCTTTCCTTGCAAATTGCAACACTTTTCTATCAACGACAACTCATTTCTCATATGTCTTGTGGTGCACACTCGTTACAAGCCTCCTCTTAGTCTCTCACACACACACTCTCTCCCTTATCAGATCTCACTCTCTTGATCATAACTAATAGTTTTGTATATACTTTTATATAAATTTCTGAATATCTCAAGGCATAATATTATATCGTCATATAGATTTTTTAAACTTTTGTTTAGCTTAAGATGCATAATATCACTACAAAAAAAGCCTGAATAGCTACAAGAACTAGCGACGGAATCAATAAACCGTCGCTAATTAAAAGCTTTGCGACGGCAAAAAACTGTCACTAAATGTTTTCGTTGCTATAATCCCACAAAATTTTAAAAACTGTGATTGTGACGGGTCAACATTTAGCCACGGCATTTGCCGTCCCTAATGGATTTAAAAAAAAATGTCTAAAAAACATTTAGCCACCGTCGCTAAGCTTTACAAAAAAAAAAGGCTTGTCGCTATGGCATTTACCGTCCCTAATGGATTTAAAAAAAATACATATATAAAAAAACATTTAGCCACGGCAAATGAGCTGTCGCTAAGTTTACAAAAAAAATCTATTAGCTGCGGCATTTGCCGTCCCTAATGGATTTAAAAATAATTACATTTAAAAATACATTTAGCCACGGCAACTGAGCCATCGCTAAGCTTTACAAATAAAAATCTATTAGCTACGGTATAAGCCGTCCCTAATGGATTTAAAAAATATATATAAATAAAAAACATTTAGCCACGATATATTAGTTGTCGCTAAGTTTTACAAATAAAAAATAGTAGCTACAGTATATTAACCGTCCCTAATTTTGCTTTTGGTATTAATCAATGGGATAATCAAATGGATGTGATCTAATCTAATCTTTGGTGTTTTCTTTGTTGTGATCAACGGATGAGGATAATCCAAAGGAGGAGCTTTAATTTTTGCTCTTTTATTTGTTTCTCTTCAGAATCAGAATCAAAGAAGGAGAAGGAGAAGCCGAGAAGGAGCTAAAGGAGGGAGGAGAAAAAGAAAAGAAAATGAGGAGGAGGAGGGCGATTCAGGCTAAGAAGGAGGAGGACGGTGGTGTCGTGGTGGTGCTCGATGTTCCTTATTCTCTACTCTCTATCGCCTCCGCCCACTCCAACCTCGCCATCTCCTGCGTGCGTCTTCTTCTTCAGGTGAGAGAGAAGCTTTAGTAATTCATAACCAAAGCTAACATTTTTGAATGTTAAAATTGTATACATTTGTCGAATGTTCTCATCTTTACCTTATACAATGGTGGTTGTTACTTCACTGCGTGACTCAAGCAGATGAGGCTCATCGAGAAGAAACGTTCTTTGCTACGATATAAGCCGTCCCTAATTGAAAATATATATATATACACAAAAAAATGAAGTTTTGGGAGCGAAGAAATCACTCCCATCCTTGGGGTTTTGTGAGAGATTTGGGGTTTTTGTGGGAGAGAAAAATCACTAAGTTGTGAGAGAGAAGAAATCGAAGATAAGAAAACCCATCATTCTTCATCTTCGCCTCCTCTCCCCATTTTTTTGTTTCGCTCTTCGCAGCTCTTCTCTGCGTATTCTTCTTCCTTCAAAGTCAGAGAGGAAAATCCAAAAACCATTACGAATTCAGATCAGGAAAAGCACTTTATCGGAGGGATTTCATGGAAAACAACATAGGAGAATCTCACGGAGCATTTTGGCAATTATCAAGGAAGGAATTTGAATCCCCGCAATCTCCTTGAAAGAGAGACGTTTTGACCACTAGACGATGGGAGCATACCTGCCCGATCGCCACCATACTATGTTCATAGTATGAACACTTTTTTGTAATTGTCTTTATTCCTAAAAAAACCTTTGATGTCGTGCAATGGATTTATCAAGACCCCACCTAGTAACATTTCGTTTTTTCTTATTTCTTTTTTCCCATTTTCTTGTTATCTTATCAACATTGCTTTTTTCTTGGTATCCTCGATTAGTTTGGTACTAGATAGGAATACCACGAAGAGAGCCATTGCGACACCCATCAATGGGGTAGTTCCCCATCCGGGCGCTACTTTACCCTATTCCGAATTTTTTTCATTTTCTTAAGATTTTATTTATTCTAATTTTTCAACTATGATAAAATAAATAAGGAACTCTCTCTCTCTCTCTATATATATATGTGTGTATATATATATATATATATATTTTTTTTTTTTTTCATCAGAAGAAACGGAAAGAGAGGGAATCGAACCCGCATCGTTAGCTTGGAAGGCTAGGGGTTATAGTCGACATCAATTCATCATTTTTAACGTCCCTAATCGATTTTTTGATTAAAAAAATATAAAAACATTTAGCCACGGTATATTAGCCGTAGCTAAGATTTACAAATAAAAAAACCCTTTGCTACGGTTTATGCCATCCCTAAGCATTTTTTAAACAAAAAATATAAAAAATAAAATAAAATTTGCAGCCACGGTATATTAGCCATAGCTAAGATTTACAACTCTTTGCTACGCTTTTTGCCGTCTCTAATCGATTTTTTTTTTAAAAATATATATATACACAAAACAAAAAACCTTTAGGCAGGAATAAACTTGGGAATCCCGCGTATTTGAGAGGAAGATTTTGGAAGAGCGTATTTGAGATTGAGAGGAAGAAGCTTTGACATCCCACTGAGAGGAAGAACCCGCGTCACCTGAGAGGAAGAACCCCGCGTCACCTGAGAGGAAGAAGAACCCGCCTCACCCCGCTGATAGGAAGAACTCGCGTCAGCTGAGAGGGAGAATCCGCGTCACCCCGCTGAGAGGAAGAACCCGCGCATCCGAAGAACCCGCGTCACCTGCTGAGGGGCCTAATCTCCTTCTTCAGCCAAGCTTTGGGCGCGAATTAGGAAGAACATCTCCTTCTTCATCTTCTTCAACTTCAAGGTGGGAGAAATTTGGGGTTTTTGTGCTCTATTCAGGTTCAAGGTGAGTAAAAATCAAATCTCTCACTTATGTTTATATTGTTGTGCAAATTTTACTTCAGTTGGATTCGATTTGGCTTTCTGTTCAACTAATTGATACGATTTGATTTTACTTCAGTAATACCATTTGATGATTTGCTATTGATATTGTTGATTGCATATAGTAGTCCTCTGCTACCATTTACTAGTAGTGGCACAAACATTTGAAATAAAAGAAGAAAGAGAATAAAACGTGAGGATGCACGACAACATACCAAGGTTTCAAGTTCAATTTTTAATCCAGTTTCCGTCCAACCACTAATGTCTACTTTGCAAATGCATTCCCCACTAATGTCCTCAAATAGTCGAATGGTTACAAATTCCACATGATGCAATAAGTCTCTATATAAATGGATAGAAATATCGAAAATTCTAAAATGCACTGGTTTTTTACCTGGGATTTAGCCTGGATGGTGCTAGGCACGTGCACCATCCACGCATGCCAGGCACGTGGGATTAAAGGTGAGCAAAAAAAAAAAAAAAACTAGAAACCAATCGAGCATTTGTTATTCGACAAAGAAACCATAAACCCTAGAACCAATTCTAGATCCAATCGGCTTAGAAACCCTAGATCCAATCGGCTTGCAAGTAAACAGGTACACAGCTGCGAGATCATCCTGCCACCAATCGGCTTCAGCGAGATCATCCTGCGACAGCGAGATACTGCGACACCTCAAAACTAGAAATTACACCCTGCCTTTGTGTTGTGTTCTTCAAGGGTTCAAACTACCTTCAATTAGCGAACTGGGTCATCTCCTCAATCTCTAATTTCTAAAGGTTAGACCTTTTCATCTCCTTCTCTGTCTAAGCTTTTTTATATAAAAATAAATATAAAAAACCCATACTTCTGTTTCAGTTTCTTATAGAGGTTATTACTTAATTTCATGTTGTTACATTGCAAAAAAAACATTTTTGTTGTTACTGTTAAGAATCGCCAGCAGGAGAAATTGTTGTGGACTGTTGAGCTTCAAGTTGAATGTGTCTGCAAAATATGTATGTTCAGGCTTATTCATAAGGTCGATGTTTGTGTATATCATGTTCTGTTTAGTTTGTAGCACATATTCATTATGGGGACAAATGATCAAAGCCAAATGGGTTTTTCTTTTTTGATCAATCAAACAGAAGGAGAATACTTTCCAGCATAACCCCCACATTACCCCAATGCCAAACTAGAGATGCAATTTATTTGTTGTTTCTAATGCAATTTCTGGATGCAAATTTTTTTTTTTTGTTTCTAATGCAATTTTTGAATGCTATGAGGTTGAACACTATAAAAACAAACATTTCAGGTTGAACACTATAAATGCTATGAGGTTGGCAATTTATTTCAGGTTGAACACTATTTTTTGTATTAGAAATTGCATTAGAGGACAAGAACACTATAAAATGTATTTTATCTGAAATGTATTCTTGTCCACTATAAAATTGGATAAGAATACCCGTATAACAGTGTTGAGGACAGCCTCATAGCATTCATAGTGTTGCATTTTTATAGTGTTGAACATTTCAGGTTGAACACTATAAATGCTATGAGGTTGGCAATTTATTTCAGGTTGTCCACTATTTTTTTGTATTAGAAATTTTAGTATGAGGTTGTTTCTAATGCAATTTCTGAAATGTATTTCAGTGTTTTTTCTTAAATGTATTTTTTGTTGTTTCTAATGCAATTTATTTTTATGTATTCTTGCCTGTGTCACCCCAACTAACATCTGTTACTTTGCCAACGCAGGAATGGCATACGTAGCTTATGTTGTTTATCATGGGCATGTTTCTGGCATTTATGTTACTTGGTCAAGTTGCGCACTACAAGTAAACGGGTACACGAATGCTGTCTACAAGGGTTTCAATTCAATTGAAGAAGCGGTTGAAGATTATGAAATGTGGAAGGAGCAGGAGGCGAGAAGAGAAAGAGAACAAGCATCGAGAAGAGAGCACCAATCAAGAACAAGAACAAGCTAGGGAGTCAAGAACAAACGACACTGAAGATGTGGTGGACCAACCCAATAATGCTCCCGAGGGTCGTCGCAATCAAGATCATGAAAATCAAGTCAACGATACTTGGGCTTTTACTAAGGACCTAATCAACAGTATATTAGTAGTAGTTTTATTAATTCTTGTATTTTTATTTTTTAAGATCTTGGATAGTATGTGAGATGTAAATGAATTTGTTTTGGATGGTAAATGAATTTTAAGATCTTGGATAATATATTATTTTGTTTTGTTATTTCTATGGTGTGTTGCTATTGTATGTTGTTTCTTAAGTCAATGTTGCTTATGTTGTTGCTATGTTGTTGCATAAAAAAACAGTGTTGCTATGTTTCTATGGTGGTGCTATGGTGTTGAAAAATCAGAGAAACATATATGGTGTTGAAATGATATTGCAAGTTCCTATAAGTTCATTCTATGTTCTTATGTGGTGCTATGTTCTTATGTTGAAACAGATATGGTGCTATGTTCTTATGTTGAAAAATCAGGAAATGTTGCTTATGGATTTACTGCAGTGTTGCTATGTTCTTATGTTGAAAAATCAGAAAATGTTGCTATGGAAATGTTGCTTATGTTGTTGAAATGATCAGAGAAAACAGAGACAGAGTTCCTGCAGTTGAAATGATCAGAGAAAACAGAGAATTTCTGATAAAATGCTATGTTTCTATGTTCCTGATAAAACAGAGACAGAGACACTGAGATTTGCTTATGTTGTTTATGTTCCTGACAGAGTTCCTGAAACACTTCCTGACAGAGTTCCTACAGTTTTTTATCAGATTTGCTATGGTGTTGAAAAATTCTGACACTATTTCCTAATAAAATTTTCTGATAAAAACACTGAGATTTCTGATAACATTTTCTGATAAAAATTTCTGATGAAATTTTCTGATGAAAAAACAGAGATATTGGACAGATGAAGATTAGCATGAACAGTGGAAAATTTTCTGAAAAAACACTGGAAATTTTCTGAAAAAACACCTGATAAACACTGAGATACTAAAATTTTATGAAAAAACACTGATCAATTTCTGATAAATGCCTGAAAATCTGTTTGAACACTGATAAATGCCTGAAAATTAGCATGAACACTGAAACACTGATGAAAATGCCTGAAATTTATCATGAACATTACTAAATTTCTGACAGTAAACACTGACAGTAAATTTCTGAAAATTGATGAAGATGCTTTCTAAGAGTTTACATTGAAAAAACTGAAAAACACTGGAAATTACATACCAAATTATACGAGTTTATACCCTAAAAAACTGAAATTACTCCCTGAAAACCCGACATTACACCCTGAAACATTGAAAATTACATGAAAACTCATGACTTGCAACAATGAAACTGCATGAACTGGATCCTCAACGCTTCCATATGTCTGACACTATGTTTGAATGATCTCTTTCAGGGTTGGAGAATTCATTTGCAATATTTGTACAATCTCTGTACGACTCCATGTCGTTCCTAGAAGTTCGTCGCTGCAAAAATAAATGATTAAGGCTTACAATCTTTATGTGGTTGTTAAAATGATCATAAGCAGGTAAATTATGTACTTGTGATATAAGTGAGTAAACCTGACCAAGTCCACTAGGTTGTGAATAATATGACCCCATACTTTCACCCTTCAAAACGACAAACATGTTAATCATAGTGAACAATCATAGCGGGGCAAATCAAAAGTGAATAATCTTTGTACTAAAGACAAACCTGCGTAGCTGAAAGATGTGTCATAAATTGTGAACTTTCAAATCCAACTTGGGTAGAACCCTACAAATGACATGTCAAATTAAAAATATATTATCTTGAATTGAAAAAATATATATATTCATTGAAGCAAAACAAACAAGTAAACCTACCAAATTATTGTCTTTTTGTGTTTCTTTCTTTTTCTTCTTCTTTTTACAGACTTTTTCCATTGTAGATTGTATCCTCGAAGTAGAACGTCGTCCTTTGCAACGAACATGCAATGGACTATGAATTTCAACACTACTTTTAGCGCCAACTTCGAACAACCCCTCTGGCTCAACATTGACATCACCATCACCTTTTGATATCTTTAGTTCACCAAGCTTCATTTGTATCTACTGTTTAACATTGTTTGTCTCCTTTTGATCCTCGGAAGCTATGTCAGCCATTTCATAAAAGAGACTGCACATCTCATCAAACCGTTCATTTTTAGGCTTCATTGCCCAATCTGAATATACAATTTTAACCTTCTTATGACACCTCTTAACATCTTTCCTCCACCTTCGAAGAATAAATTTTTCTGGTAAAACATTAATCCTCTTTTGAGACAATACTGATAAAATATGTTTGCATAAAATCCCCCTAAACTCAAACAACTGACAATTGCACTTAATATTGAAGTCGTCATTATTAAAATAAACCTTAAAATTGATTGATCTGTATGCGCTCCTATCATCCTGTCTTCCAAAACATAATAAACCTGAAAGCCATCCAACTCGTTGACATGATTAACTGCACAACATAATCTTCCTGCAATCTCTGTTTGAAACTCCTTAAATTTATTTGTGGTGTAGGCAGCTTGAAATTTTTTCTCAAATTCATACGGAGTAATGCAAGGAAGCCAACAGTTAAAGGATTTAAAGTCTTCTTCAACTTCTTTTTGAACCTTACTTCGTAGTGCATTCTCATATTGTTCTACAAATTGCTTTTGAGTGGTCTTTGAATTTACATAACCATCGAAGAAAGCATTCATACTTTCACTCCTTTGTGTTGAAGACATTCCTGCCCAAAAAGTATTCCTCTGAAATGTTGGTACCCAACAAATTCTTTCATTGTACAATCCACTCAACCAATCATTATTTTGAAGGTTAAATTTCTCAATGAACCCATACCAATATTCTTCAAACTCTTCATGAGACAGGGAATCATAAACTGCTCGTTGCATTGCAAACTTTATAGCCTCATATTGATTGCAACCCGACAGTTTTTCAGGCAACTTTTTCATAATATGCCATAGGCACCATCTATGGCGTGTGTTGGGAAATAAAATTTCGATGACTCTCTTCATTGCTCTATCCTGATCAGTGATTATAGCATCTAGAACACGATCATTCATACACACGAGCCAAGATTTGAAAAGCCAAACAAACTCTTCTACTGTCTCACTACAGATCAATCCACATCCAAGAAGTATTGACTGACCATGATGATTCACCCCAACAAAAGGAGCAAATGGCATTTCATACTTATTAGTTAAGTACGTAGTGTCAAAAGTAATGGCATCACCAAACTCCTTGTAACCTGCTATACTCCATGCGTCAGCCCAAAATACATTTCTTAACCTCCCTGTTTCATCCAAATCCATCAAATAGAAAAATTCAGCATTGTTGGCTTGCATATTTTGAAAGTAGTTATGAAGTGCCGATGCATACCCCTCACCAAGTCTCAACTGCCTTATTTTATGCAGATAGTTGTAACAATCTTTTTGGGAAAATGTCATATTATCATTCCCACCAGCTTCAACCACACACGAAGTAAAACTCTTATTTGGCCTAATGCCCGTCCTATCATTATATTCAAGTCTCTTCTTCACATATTGGCTCATAACTCGATTTTTAGAATAATATCTCGATTTTTCAGGGCTCAAATCATGATTGTGATCATCACTTACTGTTGTCACTTTCACTGTTCCATCAGGGCGTATACGACCTCTAATCTTAGTCTTACAACCACATCTACCCATGGGACGCAATTTT
The DNA here is from genome assembly GCA_003290165.1 of Berberis thunbergii. NCBI lineage: Eukaryota > Viridiplantae > Streptophyta > Magnoliopsida > Ranunculales > Berberidaceae > Berberis > Berberis thunbergii. Next base: position 102,459 of record QNQO01002480.1, read on the forward strand.
ATAACACTTTCTGCTTTACTTTTTGAAATCTCAGTCCGACCACATGTAAGAATAACATATCTAGAATTTCCATCCACATCTTTTTCAGTCGCCCTTACTCTCACTGGAAATCCTTTTTTATTACCATAATCATGATAATACGACTGAAACTCTTCAATATTGTTAAATTCCATCCCTATGCAAGGCTCTTTTATCTCATCTAAAAATTCTTCATTTTCCATACATTCATTATTTTCTAATGTATCCATCCCTAAAAATATGAAAAATTCAACACAAGCAAAACCCCATTAAATCTCTGTCACGTATGCTGGACAATTATTTTTTAGAAACTATATGACTTAACACAACTCTAGAATTCAATCAAGAGACAACAACTTCAGGAAACCACATGCTTGCTAATATTATATGTTGTGCTAACATTCATTCAACCAAAAGGGTTTAAGTTTAAGGCTATACTACCATACTGAAGTTAACAATTATATATATATAGGGGTAACAATACAATTGCTAATCATACAACACCCAGGAAAGCCTAAAATGTTACTAGGCTAACAATCACAAATTTCCAAATTAGCTAATTATTTTGGATTTTAATATAAATACAGTTGCTAATCATTGAGGTTAAAAGACATTTTTACAGTCGCATCCAAACTGGTTGTTTTACATCATTTTCATTTTATTTTCAAGCTACTTATCGTTTTTTATTTAACTTAACATTTTATTTTTCTATTTTAAAGATCTACTTCCTTCCTATTTGTCGATTAGGGATAGCATTTCAAAATCAAATGGATTAGGTTTCGTTGAATCAAAGTGAAAATCACACAGAAAGAAAGGGATATCATTTCAAAATCAAAAGGAGAGAAAGAAATGGAGAAAAATACATTTGTGTTGTGTTCTTCTTGGATTGGATTGGATTGATTACACAAACAGATCTAGGGTTTTGTTGAAGAAGGTTTGCTAGAGAAAATTTCTTCTCTATCAATTTGGGTTCTTTTGTTTTTTTTGCTCACCTTTAATCCCACGTGCCTGGCATGCGTGGATGGTGCACGTGCCTAGCACCATCCAGTCTAAATCCCAGGTAAACACAACAGTGCACCCTAGAAAGATAGAGCTTGAGTCCTTGTACAAATGGATAGAAGGATATAGCTATTCTTTAATTTGGAATAACAGCCAGCCATTACCAATCTGAATTAACTGGTATTAGGAGTTAATTCTTTTAGATATTTCCTTGGTAACTTCTAAATTACAGAAAGGTATACGGAACCAGTGCCGGTCTTGAGATTTCGGGTGTCCTAAGTGAACTCTTCAAATGATGCCTTAAATATCCTCAAAAAAAAATTACATGTAGTATGATGAAGCTTGTAGATAAGAAGTTTACATTTTCCAATAATCAAAACGAAGAGGTAGGGAGACATTGGACATCCTTGGCGGATACCTCTGGTAGCCTTTATAAAACCTTTAGGAGTGTCATTCACTGATATGGAGTATCTGGGAGTAGATATGCAGATATGTACCCAATTGATGAATTGATCAGGAAACTGAAGCTTTCTTAGTATATGAGATATGGACTCCCACCGTATAGTATCATACGCCTTCGGGACACCACAGAGACCAGGGTTGTTTGCATATTGGCTAGCAGGGAGTGTACTGAGTTGCCCTATCTGGGGAATTTGACCAGTTAATGCATTGTTAGACAGATCAATTTGTACCAAGAAAGAAAGGTTCGAGAATGAATCTGGAATCTGCCCCTGCAATCTGTTGTACGACGCATCAAACACGCTAAGATACCTAAGGTGGCCAAATGATGTTGGGATCTCCCCGGATAGCTTGTTATGTGCTAAATCCAGCACTTGTAGAGCCTCAATTTCCCCGAATTCGTCTGGGATATTCCCATGTAGGTTATCATATGAAAGGTCAAGACATTCCAGGGTCTGGTAATGAATCCACATACTCAAAATAGTACCTGAATACAATCGTGTGAAGTCACACGTCTTCAATGTCGGCACCTGGATAAGCCTCTCTGGTCTGATTCCAGCAAATTCCAACAAACCTCCAACCCCTTTGCATGAGTTGCCTATGTTACGCACAAAAGCTAGCGTGTTTCCAGAAAGAATTCATGTAAACGACTTAGCCCCTAGCTGCCTACCAAGCTGTGGTGGGATCTCCCGGCTAAGCTTATTGTTGTTCAACACCATGGTCTTTAGCTTCCTTCTTCTTTGTTAAATCTGTATTAAGCTTCTTCTCTGCATCTAATTGTTCTCCAATAGCTAGAGTGCTTTTATTACTGTGTTACTCATATTTGAATGTTTTGCAATTGCCACTGGCTCAGTTCTCGCTTCTATTAATTGGGTTTCTTCTTTATCCTCAGTTTTGAACTGCTAGGATTTTCAACAAACTGTTGTCCCATGCTCTTTTGTATTTCTTTCCCCTTCACATTGTAGTCCTTGTCAGTTATGTTTAATTTTTCAGACTCAGTGAATCTATGAATCATATTTCTATGGTGTATATGCTTAAACATGAAATAGGACTTGTTGCCCTGGAAATGGACTGGACAGACCACGTTTTCAGGGACATTTTCAGTGTGTTTTTGTGGAGTGCGATGCTGGTGGGTTTCATCCTGCTATGGCAATTGGCTGGGTTGCTGAGTAGTTGGGTCTAGGCAATGGTATCTGGCATTTGGTTGTTTATGATTGAAAGTTGCAATTTTCCTTGCAATTTGCAAGTGGTTATTGCAAGTTGCAAATTGAAATTTGCAGGTGGCAAGTTTCTGCAAGTTGCAGATTGTTTCATTGGGCAGAATTTGCAATTTGATTAAGGTCTTTGATTAAGTGTTTTGCATATGGCTTTGGCCAAGTTGTTTTGATTAAGGTCTTTGCAATTTGATTAAGGTCTTTGATTAAGTTTCCGCAAGTTGTTTTGCATATGGCTTTGGGCAAGTTGTTTTGCAATTTGATTAAATGTTTCAGTCGCCGATGTCTTGATGAAAGGTTGCTTCAGGTTTATACTAGCTTTATGGTGTCTTGGTCTGGTTTATGCTAATTTTATGCTAATATGAATGAATGCTCCTCTGAATGTGTGCTATTCTGAATGTATGCTGAATGCTAATCTGAATGAATGCTTGAATGTTGAATGCTAATTTGAATGTTGAATGTTGCTTGCTTGAAAGCTAAAATGTATGCTGAATGTTGCTTGAATGCTAATTTGTAAGCTTGAATGCTGAAATGTATGCTTAAATGCTGAAATGTTGCTAATTTGAATGCTTGAATGTTGAAATGCCAGTGTGTTGTTTGAATTTATTTCAGCGTTTCAACATTTATTTCAGTGTTTCAACATTTATTTCAGCATTTCAGCATTTAAATTTCAGTATTGTAGCGTTTAAATTTCTTTATTTCACCTTGTTAATATGTTCTGCTTACCTTTGTCGATCCTACAAATGCACCAACTCAAAATAGAAAAGAATATTTTGTTCTGTCTAATAAGATGTTGATTAGTAACTTAATTGTAACTTAGAGTCTCCATTTGAATGTGAAACTTTATGAGATTTGTATTACATAGCTTAAACATTCAATACGTTTCTCATGCACTGCTCCTTCAAATTTTAACATTGAATATAGTCTCGTTTCTTAACCAAAGAGTCAGTGTATTATTATTGCTATTATTATTCAATTGTTTGTTTGATTTTATGTTTAGAGAGATAGGGAGAGAAAGGTGTTCACGTGGCAAGAAAAAAGATGGAGGAGGGGAAATAGTGTTCAAGCGGCAAAATACAATGTGCATTATATCAGTGAAGTTACAAGGAATCATACATACTCCAAATCTATTTGAAGCAATGATGTTTCGTGCATGGTTTCGTTTTGGATTTGCTAAGTTGGTGTTCCCAAGCTAATTCATTCTTATATGTGGAGTGGTTATGGCGTATGGTTCCTCAGATGCTCGTGTGGAGTATGTGGAAAGAGAGAAATGTGAGTGTTTTTTAAGGGCTCACAGATTAGAGCAATCTATCTTTATCAAGATTAGGAAAATGTTTAGGAGGATGACTCGATTTGTAATCTTTTTTAGAAACTTGTTTTTTGACACCTTCATGGTGTTTTGGTATTCTGCGCAAACCCTCTAATTTTTTCTTATTCGACTATGGTATTTTTAACATTAGACTAAAATAATTTTCAAAAGACTCAAAATTCAATTACGATAAACCATATGTATCTCAAAGTTAAAATAATCAAAAATAAATAAATAAATAAATAAACAATATCTTCATCTACATATTTCGGATCACGTATTATTAAGATGGAATTTCAGTCTTGCATGTGTACCGTCTCATTCAAAAGAATATATTATCTCACCTACTTACAATTGATGTTTGTTGCGGGTAGCACCTAAGACAATTTGTTGGGGTCTATCTAATCCCCTTCCTTCCTGGAGTGTTTATCTTTAAAAAAAAAAAAAAAAAAAAAAAAAAAACCTAAGACAATGTAGGTAGCTGAGAAAGGTAAGTGGGAACCTTACATATTAACAATAAAAATAGGCTCTTTTCCAAGTCAAAAACTTATTTAACATAATAACACTGAAGATAATCTCAAAGAGTTTCTCTGTATTATTATTCTTATTTATATGTTTATTTTTGTGTAGAGAGACAAGGAAGAAAGATGGAAGATGGAGGAGGGAAAGAATGTGGAAGACAACATGCACTATATTGAAATTACAAGGCTTAGGTAGTCTCGGAATAATACACATATATATACCATCTGGTTTGATGTATGTACTCTTATTTTATATATGTGCGTTGAAATTAAGGTTTGATTTTTTAATATGATTGCAGAACACAGTTCATTTGATCTATGTGTTCTCTTCTAGAAGTTATAAGAAACTTGAAAATAGTTTTATATATTTAGTACTATTTCTTGTATTACTAAAAATTCATGGATGACAAGAATATGAAAACAATGTCACGCAGGAAGCCAATTTAAGGAATTCCGAATTTGTTTTTGTTTTGAAATTTGAAGAAAGGACTACTTTGTCATTTCCTGTTTTTCAGTTAGTTTTTGTTTTTGTTTTTTTTAATCAAATTGGGATGGTGACCCATTTTATTCATTTAAAAATCAACGCCCGAAGGCTACATGACTGACCCTATAGGGTTAACTAAAAGGCCGAAACAAAATCTCACAAAAGATAGGATTCACCAAAACAAACCTAGACAAAAAACTCAGTCTTTGTACCTTTTGTTTTCTTTCCTAGTTCTATTGAATTTTCGGGGACAAATGCTGATATCTTTGGTGTAACGCCTTTTATTCATCTTTCCGTCTGACATAGCCCCTAAATCCAAATCAATGTTGCTGCCTGCGGACCTAGCTCAGATTCTGAGTTGACTTCATCACTATCCTCACTAGTCATTTCGAGTGTATCGATATTCAATTTCGGCAGTTGAAGTTGCATATTTTCTTTGAGGAGAAATATAGCTTTATTCAAGTTGTCTCCGACTCTATTAAAATCCAGGGAAGTTTTGATACCGTATTTTTCAAAACGTCTCTTGAACCTGATCAAAGACTGAAGATCATCATTGTTCTCTGGTGTGATGCAGAGCGCTGCCTTGGTGCCAGGTGTCGGATTGGTGCAAGCTGCGTCCTCTGCCCTGGTGCAGGGCGCTGGCTGGGGCAAGGTCATGGCCCATGTCTTGGTGCAGGTCGCTGGTTGGGGGGAAGTCACAACCCCTCTTGAAGGGCAGAGCATTGGCTGCTGCGAGACCGGTTCTGGCTGATCAGACCGTCTCAACTCCCTCGCTGTGAAGGCTGCATCCCTTAGCCTCCCTGAATTGGCATGCATCACTGTATCGTTTGCTGCGTCTCGCGACGCTACCACAAGAATATGCTTTAGCAAGGTGATTGCTAGTGTCTCCTGAGTTGACAGTATCCTCCTGTAGCAACGACTGTACTTGTGGACCAATAACATTCTCAATCTCCGAAACCGTATACCCCGTCTGCAAGAGGCAATCCTCCGTGGATTCTGGTACAACCGCGGCACTTTCATGAGCCATTGTCGTGCCCACTAGCTGCTTATCCTCTTGAGCACCCTCATCTTCATCGATATTCTCTATAAGTGACTCGAATTTGTTTGACAACACCACCGTTGTCGGAGCGGTGGCCACTGGCTTCTTATCCCCAATTTCTCGTTAATCTCCGCACCCGTGTCATTTTTTACACCACTCATACCCACCTCTTGGATGGGCAATTTTTATTTTTTGGTAACTGGTATGTATTGTTGCTTGACAGTATTGGTTTCGACTTTTGGTTTGACTTCCTTCGCTGCTTGACCTAGGTCAGAAACTCTTCCACCGCCCTTTAGGCCCAACTTTTTTCTACAAAAATATTCCTGATGCCCTATCAAGGAGCAAAAATCACAGTATTTGAAGCCTGAATATTCTATCTTCTGCCAGAAGCCCCTATTATTAGCCTTGTCAATCCAAACTCTAGTTGGTAATTTCTCCGCCAAAATCATCTCCACGCAAACAAGGCAAAACTCGGGCGCGATAGGCATCGAGTATGATCATCCATCCGCAAGAAACCACCAAAAGTATTCACAATTGCTTTTAAAATAAGGGAATAAAATAAATGCAAAGGCAAGTTAGGAAGCTCTACCCACAATGGCACCGATATCGGGTCCTCCTTCAAGTTGAATCCATCATGCCAACGGAAGGCTTTAAATCGAACTCCACGAATCAAAAAGGAATCTTTCGATAGAACTTTTTTTGCTTCCACCTCAGATTGAAGTCGAACTAACACGTGCCTTTGATTCAGCAAACCAAGCGAAAAATCGCCTAGGATTCCCCAAGTTATGTGGATCGAATCGCGAATATCTTCCATTGTTGGTCGATAACTAGAGAACTTTAATATAATCACATGTTTTTCCATGAACGCTTCGCCACGTACTTCATCCGTGGCCGTGAGTCCAATTGCTGGTGCTCCATCTTTGTGAAAACGAGTTCCTTCTACCTGAGCCTCCGCAACTTCGGCCACCAAAATTTTGCCCAAAATCTGGGAGAGAGATGGTTTAGTCGATCCTTCCACGGTTCCCCCATTGCCAGGTCCCCCTGCCATGGAGGGGGGATGGCGGCTGGAGGCACCGACATCACCAGAGGACGGCTAAGCAATCCCTGCTGCCAGCATTAACCAAATACGCACAAAAACCAACTGCACGTCAGTGTTTGGGGCGGATCTGAAGGCTGGCAGAACGACACGTCAAGGTAGAGCAAACAGCAGCAGGAAACGGCTTCTGCGGCGTCCTGCGACGAGCCATGCGGCTTCCGGCCGAGCCCTGCAATTTCGCGACGTCCTGCGATGTGACAAGCCCCGCGACTGCGACAAGCCCTGCGGCTGCGACACCTGCGCGAGCCTCCTCCTTGAAGCCCAACGACAAGCCTCCTTGAAGCCCTGCGACGAGCCTCCTCCTCACCTCGCCTCCCTGCGGCTAGGGTTTCAGTCGCTTCCCTCGATTCAGCCCTGCGTGAGCCTCTCTGCAGCTAGGGTTTTAGTCGCTAGTATCTTTCCCTGTTGTACATACCGTATTCTTCTGTTGAGGGAGGAACAAAAGTCCAGAGCCAGAGAGGCTTGTTTTGTTTGTCTACCCTACAAAGAGAGAAGGAGATCATGTTTTTCAGTTAGTTAGAAGGTTCATGTAGCACCATGTGTCATATGCTTGAATTTGTAATTCTGTTATTTGTAATTCTGTTACGAGACCACAGTATATAAGTGGGTTCTGTAATTTGTAATGGACAAGTTATATTTGTTAATGAACAACTCAGGGAGCCCGCCATGGTAGCCTGGGAGGTTGTTCGGACCCTCCCAAGCACGTGCTTAGGAGGGTGGCTGGCACATGAACCATTTTCCTTTTCACAAGATCCCTCAAGCGATTAACCTCAACTGCTTAACCTCTCCTCTCATGCACCTCCTCCTTTGGCAAACACCCTCCCTGCTCCGCTCGCTATGCTCCTGCTCCGCTCCACTAAAAACATGTACTCGATGATTCAGCAACATCTATGTCGTCATCCTTATAGAGCATTGGATATCATAGTGTGTTATGCTGCCACATCAACAAGATTTAAGTACAAAAAATTGAATCACACTAGAGTTTTCGAAATTCATTCTTCTTCTCCCTCTCCTTAGTTCTTCTTTGAAAACTCCATACACTCTGTGGACTTGCAGAACCTCATAACAAAATAACCCAACACCCCAACAAGAGTAAGAGAAGCACTCACCACATAGATCATCTTAGTTGCAATGCTCATTACAAATATCACAAAACCAGCTGGAACTAAACACATACAAATAGGGGCGGAGCCAGGATTGCTGACAAAGGAGGGCAAAAAAAGTTTGAAAAGACCAATTTATCCCTGAACGTGATTTTCCGAACCGAACGAAGTTTTTTTTTCTTTTTTAACTCCCAGCAAACCCATCCTCACCAACCCTCTCACTCTCTCCTCTTATCCTTCTCCTTCTCTTATATTTTCTCTCCCTCACAAACCCTCTCTCACTCTGTAATCTCTCAACTCCGCGTCTCATCCCACTCCCAATTCGCTCAACTTCGTAGTAGCTGACTATATCGAACCCTGAAATGCGAACATATCGGTAGCAGAGATTTGTATAGAAATGGAAGACCTAAACTTTAAAAATAACCCATAATATAATTTTTAGTGGAGTTTGGAGCCAAGATTGCATACAAAAGGGGCAACCTAAACTTTTAAAAGGGGGGCAATATAAAAAAAATTTGAATAACTTAGTGAAATTTTTCATAAAAATAAGGGGGGCAACTGACCCCCTTATCCTAAGGGTAGATCCGCCCATGCATACAAATCAATCCTGGCATCCCCAATGGCACCTTGTAAGGCCTCTTCAACAGTGGGTACTTCTTTCTCAACCACAAGAATGAAGCAAGCTCCAGTAACATCCCTAAACTGTACAAGAAATTCGCAGAAGAGATTATACTTGTAAAGTCCATGAAAGACACTGCAAGAGTGATCAAACTTGAAAGCAAAATCCCCAACCACGGAGTGTTGAACCAAGTTGATCTCGAAGCGAAAACTTTAGGCAAGAACCCCAAATTAGCCATACCCAGTAACTGAAATGAACTAGAACTCAGTTGAGCTTCAAACAGTCCAATTGCAGATAGAACAGGAGCAGAGCGAGCGGAGCAGGGAGGGTGTTTGCCAGAGGAGGAGGCGCAGAAGAGGAGGAGGAGGCGCATGAGAGGAGAGGTTAAGCAGTTGAGGTTAATCGCTTGAGGAAGCTTGTGAAAAGGAAAAGGGTTCACGTGCCAGCCACCTCCCAAGCACGTGCCTGAGAGGGTCTGGACAGCCTCCCAGGCTACCAAGGCAGGCTCCCTAGAATTGTTCATTTGCTAATAGAGGCTCCTGTTCGAGTAATAACTTGAGAAGAATATGATCCTTGCTTGCTCTCCAATTACTCAATTCTCTAATTCTCTCCATTTTAGTTGTTGTGTAGTCACACCTGTGACATTCTAAGACTCAATACCTAAGCTCAAAAACAAATGTTTTTGAAAAACATAAACCCAAACCTCCAAACCTAAAACTCAATAAAAATAGCTACTCAAAAACGAGAAACCCAACCTAAAACTTGAAGCCCAAAGTAAGACCCAATAGACAAGGCCCAACTGAATTCCCCATTACCATGAACAAAAGCTCCCCATTTCATTATGTGAGAGTGGAACTATGATAGCCTCAAATCTTGATAATAATAATAATAATTGATGATACATCAAATAAGACTATTATCATGATCATACACGTGATCATCACAATCATCACGAGGACTAAATATCTCAAGATCAAAACCGACTCACAAAGCCCAAAAAAGGCGAATCTAATCATTATAGTCCAAAAAGACATGTCAGAACAAATCATAGTTAAAAGCCCAAAACCAGGCTCAACAAAACTTTCCCTTAAAGATGAGTAATGTACAAAGAAATAGAGTCGTGAAGGGAGCTACTCCCCCAATGACTCATCTTCATAAAGGAGGAGACTGTTATAGAGAACGTCTCCCCTCGTTGAGTCACACATACTTAAGTCACACCGAGAATTAATTATGATCACTATATAAGGTAAATGAAACATTCGACAAAGGTATGCAATTTTAACTGAGTTCTGTCCAAATTAATCTCCATCTCCAACAGAGTTACTAACTTAAACATAGGAGTGCCTTCAACCACCAAACAGTTAGTGTTTGGCTACAAGAACGAAATTAATAACATGAAGTAACCAATAACGTTATTGGCACTAACCATATTTGAAAACTCTCTTCCGCGTTTTTGATCCGGATGATCTCCCATCACATTATAGGTCATTGTAGCCTGTCCATAGGAGTGTTAAGTTTTCACCATAATTCGCGGCCTATAATTTACAGAACTATATCTAATATCTATCGATAAAAAAAACCTTGTAAGGGTTAAAAAGAATCTTATAATTTTGAAATCTCTAGTCGGTGAATTGTGTCAAATTAGGCGATTTCTTATAATTTACCCACTTACATAATTCACCAACTGGTGATGATTATTAAC
>QNQO01002481.1:0-112796 GCA_003290165.1 Berberis thunbergii
GGCAATTACTGCAAAAACTGTACGGCTATTGGTTTACATTTCAATTTCAGTAAGTTAATATACATGGTCATGGTTGATGAATGTGTTGAACATTGAAAACCCTAATTTGAGGTATTGCTTATCACAAGTGTTCATGTGCTTCATTGACGGGTTTGGTAAAGGTTTGGTCTTAAAGCATGCAAGCAATTCTTGTGAGTAATGTAGGCTCAGACTTGCGAGATCATGAAGCTCATTTCAAAGGCAACAAGAGACTTGTGAATGATAACTTGGGACCTCATGAAATGAGTGAAATGAGCCTCTTTTAATAGACAAATGAGAAGCTTCAATGATATCTAGGGCAGCTATTCTTGCTATGTTTTGTCAACATCAACGCCTAGTGAGAGCTTCAAAAAAATGAGTTTCTGTTTCTTAGACACTTCACCAAATTAGCATTTTTGTAATAACTTTGAAAACAGTATCACTTTTAACGTGTAACAATTTTATTCAAATTCACAAACAAAGTGATATAATATTGTATTACCATGAAGAGTATGGTTATAAAAGTGATACTATTCATGGCGATCCAACTTATTGTATCATTTTTTTGTGTAACTATTTTTCATTTTTTTGACTAAATTTAGTTTTGATTTGAAATTATTTGGTGAATTGTAATATTTCAAAAGTGATATTGTTTTGAGATTTGTTACAAAAGTGTCAATTTTGTGTAGTGAGATTGCCAATTTTTTCAGGAAAATGGAATCGATTTTGTCTCAAGCTTCAATGACCATAGACAACGCGAAGTTAGATTTATGTTACATCTTGGGAAATTTTTATAAATTGATGGCAAACACTTATTTTCCATTAATTAACACTCATTCAACATCCAATCTAGGTTGGTAACTTAATATTATCATTTAAGTATTTATTCACCTGTTAATGAACAATTTTCTAGCTCTCAAGCAAATCTTGAATAAGAAAGATAAAAGATGAACACTCTAACCATTCTTGGAGCTCTCCTTGCTTCTACGTTTCTTATTGTTGTTCATCTTCAAACCATCTTTGGCATCAACAGGTTGAAGCCTCAATTTCAGACACCAGATGCAGCATGAAAGCCGATCAAAGACCTGAACGACCCACATGTTCAAGAAATATAGCAATTTTCAATTTCTGAAATTAGAGGCTTTCTGGGTTAATAATATGATGCCGAATAGTTTAACAACTTCAGTTTTGTTCTCAAAGTTTTAGTTTGTTTGTTAATAGTTTGAAAATGGAAACTCGGGCGATCTTTTTGGCAGAATTTCACATGATAATTGCAAATGCCTACTCTTTGTGTTCTGGCTCCAAATTAAGTTGCAATGACAGTACTTAAATTGACAATGTCTACGAAAAAAAAACATCAGAAGAGCAAAGCTCCACGATATGGAATTGAAAGGTAAAGAATTGATCCCAACTAACAAAGGCGTTATGTGTTAGTTTGAATGGACCTCACACCTTGACAACATGCATTGAATTGATGCCTCACTACCCCAATTATGTTTCGCATCAGAACTTGGTTAATCTCAATCTTCAGGAATCTTCAATGTGTCCTCAACAAACACTCGTACTAAAGCAAACATCTCCATTGTAAGACTTTAGAAATGGGATACCCTATTTGATAACTCCACATTATATAAGAAGTATCACTTTATAAAATTAGCAAACAATGAGAACATAGTAATTTATGTACATTTATGACAATTCTAGAAACACAAACAAAGTTCACAACAAATAAGTAATAAGTTCTTTTAGCCAAACAAACAAATAAACTTTACCACTCGTATAAACAACCGAACAATACACCATCCGTGATTGTATCATTCTCACTCTAGATGATTCTAACACCTTCATAATGGTCTCTAATTATGATGCAATCGGTGAGGACTTCTCCAATCTTCATGCGTTCAACAGGAGATTCCCAAGAACAGCAACCCCAGTTTTATCACTAAACAAGCACTTCTCCACTCTTGAACCCCGAATTACTTTGTTTTGCAAATGTTGATAGACTTGCTAGTCGCTTTCTAACAACATGGTTGGATCTTCAATGCTTGAACTCGTTCGGTAAAGTTGTTTTTGCAAAACCATGAAGATCTTTGTCCATTTGAAACATGTCATCTGTTTGGTTTCTTCCTAGTAACACTCCAGTAACAATATCTCGTAATTGTAAATGTCTCCTTGCATGGACACCTCACCACCCCATTCCGTACTCTGCAAATTATAAAAATTTACATCTCTAAACAGTAATTTAAAAAGTCATTAAATTTGAAGAATCAAATTGAAATTTGACATGGAGCTCAATTCTTAAGGTCATTTATATATTATGCGTTGATTGTTCAATATAATAAAATGTAAAGACGATTGTCATAGAAACCTTAAATTAGGTAGGAAATTTTATTAAGCTGATTAACATACTAAAAAGTAAAGATTTGAGTTGAATGTGCCACCGTTAGAAGTGCCAGATCAAATGCTAACAAAGTTATGGTGATATGTTATAAGTTACGAATATTGACTATAAAAGAAAAAATATCATCTCATATGAAATTAAAAATCTAATAACCAAGGATTAAAAAATATATATTATATGTATAACATTCTTACCTGGAGCGCTTAATCGATTGATCCCTTTATTGCAAGAGAACTACCTTGGTTATGCGAAGAATTGCAGTATCGTTCGAGAAAAATTTTTTCTAAACCAAAATCTGTCACATGAGTTGTCATGTCATCATCAAGGAGAATATTGCTCGGCTTTAGATCACAATAGACAATTGTTGGCAGGCAATGGTTGTGAAGATAGTCCAATGCAAAAGCAACATCAATAGCTATGTTCATCCTTTGTAGGAAGTTCAAGTTCTTAAAATCATCTTTTCGGTTTCTCTCTGGATGTAACCACTCCTCTAAACTTCCATTGGGCATGAATTAAAAAACTAGTGCTTTGAAATCATTCATTCAAAAGTTGATTACTGAACAAGCTGTGAATGATTTTGAGGAGATTTCGGTGTCGGGGATTTTCAAGGCATTACATTCAGACAAGAAACTCTTACAAGTTCCACGTTTTTGAAGATTTATTACCTCAACCGCAACAATTGTGTCAACTTAAGAAATAAATGCTTTATACACTAAACCAAAGCTTCCAACACCAATTAAATTGTCAATTGAAAAACTATTAGTTGCCTCGAAAATCTCCGCATAAGTAATCATTGGCTTTTGACAATGATTAGTAAATAATGGCTCTAAAAAAGGCTTTGCGTTCGATATTTTTCTTCGATAATACACAAAAATTAAGCACAATAGTATAACCAAGCAAATGTTCACAACAATCACAGGCAAAGCCATTCTGAGAAATTGCAACTTTCCTTCCTTCTTGTGATTATGGCATGGAGACAACTTGAGTTTAACAACACCTCCGCAAAGCTTACTATTTCCCATAAGTGAAACTGCACTAGCATTGAAAAAGACACCAACCTCTGGCACTGAATCCTCCAACTCATTATAAGACAGATCCAACTGAATTAGAGCAAAATTCTCCAAGTATGGCGGTATATCCCCTGATAACTTGTTGCGAGAAAGATTGAGTTCTTGTAAACCTTTTAAGGCATTCAATGACTGAGGAATATTTCCCGTAAACAAGCTTTGGCTTATGGAAAGGTATACCAAAGTTAAACAGCTGCCAAGCGTGGTTGGTATACTTCCATAAAATTTGTTATCGGAGAGGTCGAACTGCACAAGATTGGTCAAGTTACCTACTTCGGATGGTAAGGGACCACTCAGAGCATTGTTAAATAAATGAGGGTATTCAGAAGAGATGATTCCACCAATTGTAGCTCAATTGGTCGGACATCCACTCTTCTTGTGAGAGGTTGCGGGTTCGAGACTCACAAGTTAGGATTTTGTGAGTTTTCGCCTGATTATTAGAAGCACATTTGCTCCGCCGTTAATAAGCCTTCGGTATTGAATGCAACTGCTTTGATGGACTAGACCGGAGCAAAGCGAAAGCGATTCTTCATGCAAGGTGGAGATGATGGACTGGAGCGAAAGCAAGTCTCTATGCCAGATGGAGGCGACAGGGATATTAAGTGGCAACAATATTGTAGCCCTTCAAGCCTGGTTTGGTTAAACCCTATTGGGTTCAGTCATGTAGCCTTCGGGCATGGATTAATAAATAAAATGGTCAACAACCCAATTTAAAAAAAAATTAAGAAGAGATGGAAGATGAAAAAAAAATTTGGGAATGGTGCCGCTGAGCCTATTGTTAGAAAAATGAAGTTGTGATAAACTTTGACAGCTTGCAAGACTTGGAGGTATTTTTCCATATAGCTTGTTTCCATACAAGGATAGATAGGTTAATTGTGTTGAATTAGGATAAAAGGAATCTGGAATTTGTCTCGATAATTCAATGCTGTGCAAATGCAGTCTATCCATTTGAGGAAATACTCCAATGACTTTGGATATATCACCTCTAAGATAGTTGTATGAAATATCAAGGATGCGCAAATTCACAAGGTTCCTAACGAAAATGCTAGGAAACCATGTTTTTAAGGGTCGTCTTATTCAAACCCAAATTATTTGCAACTAGGTTTTGTAACCATGGTGACGTGGCATGACCTTGAAATAATGATGAGATCCACGAAGTGTTTATGTGTATCTCGAGATTGTAAAAAACATCCTCTAACGATGCCACATCATCCTGGTTTACAAAACTTGATTCCTTAGCCTCACTCAGTTCCTAATTGAAGCTGGGATACTTTCATAGATTTGATTATTGTTTAAAAATAGATTTGTAAGTTTGGTGGAGTGATTTCTTGTTGAGTTAGGAATCAGCCCTTTGAGAGAGTTATAGCTAACATTTAAAATTTCTAAATAGGTGCAATTGGTTAAAGAAGTGATAAAGTGCAAGTCGTCTACTAGCTAATTTGAATAAAGGGATAGTCTACTAAGACCTTGAAGCATTCTTAGGTTCCTTGGAACATGTCATGTGAATTGGTTTTCACCAAAGCCTAAAAACCGACCCTATCATTAAATACAAAAATTAACATCAATAGAATTATGATTTTCGCTTCCCCAAAACTCGAGACGTGAAAATTTAACAACAAAAACATTAAATAAAAAAATTAACATCAATAGAAAATTCTAACCAGGTTAACTCTTTGGAGATTTTGTCCCACAAGTAAACCTCCCATATCGTCGTCTCAATGACTTTCTAACTTGTGAAAGGCTAAATGACTACGTTCCAATAAACATAAACTTACTTGGATCAAAAAGGTAGCTGGTATGAGAAATCTCCATCTCTTATAAATAAAATAAGTTAGATGCTTTAACATGAAAAAGTTCACACGCAATAAAATAACACATCACAGACTGATAATTCATCTACGAGGCAAACATGTCATACTAATAAGTTTATCATCCTTCAAGTAAACTTACTTATCAAATTCTTACAACATGGTAAGTTAGACCTGCAAAAATACGTTAATAGACTTACCATCCTACATAGAACGGTTATAAATAATTGAATAAAATTCCCAATTTATCGATATTCATAAATACAATTTATTTTCAATCATATACAAATCATAGTCATAATACACTTATTAAAATATCAATAACACTTTTTATACCTTAAGGAAGACGCGTAGTTCTCATTCAATGATCAACATTTAATTTCTTCTTTTAAGCAACCACATGCATATAGACAAAAATTTCGTTTCTTTTCTACAGTCGCATTGTCCTCCTATGCTGAACACATCTCATACAAGCGTGTCTCCCTTGCCTTCGAAACCACTTGAAGTGTACATATTCCAAGTGGGGTACCACATCAAGGAACATGTCATTTCATCCGAAGTTCGATCAATGACTAGTATTTCCTAAATACTACACGTATTACCAAACTCGCATAAAATGGCATAGAAACCAATGAATAAACTTTCCTAATTTATCAGTCCTCATAAATAAATTTATTTTCAATCAACTACACATCCTAGTCATACTACATCATTATTTAAATCAACAAAAACACATTTTCATTTAATATAAATAAATGAAAATGATACATCACTACTCCACAAATGTCAAGCTCCGATTTTTAGACAAATATACCATTTAATTTAAATAGCTATTAAATATTGGTGCTTGGCATTTGTGGAGTAATGATGTACCATTTAAATTAGTAAAGAAGTATGGATTGTATCCACATATGTTGCTCCACTATTAAATGGTACATTTGTGGAGAATTGTAAGAAGTAGTAAAGAAAATCTTTGCTAAATCAAAATCTGACACATGCCCGATTATATCATCATTGAGGAAAATATTGCTCAACTTTACATCACAATGAACAACTATTGGTTTGACAATAATTGCAAAGATATTCCAATGTTGAAGGCAAAATCAATAACTATGTTAATCCTTTGCAAGAAGTTCAACTTCAACAAAAGATGTTGATTTTTTCCATGATGTAACTACTTTTTTAAACTTACGTTAGGTATAAATTCAAAAACCACTGCTTTATCATTTCCTTGGAAACCCACACTCAAACAAGTTGTAATGATTTTCATGAATTTGTGATGTTGATGATTTTTCAAGGTACTGCATTCAGACAAAAACTTATCTTAAAAAGGCAACAATTGCTTGTTTGGAAAAGAACTGTTTTTTACACTGAACCTAGGGATGGTAATGGGCCGATCCGTAAAAAATAATGGATCTCCAAATCGCCCCGCCAATTCGTTTACAATTTAAATTAAAAACCGTAACCACCCCGTGCGGATTGGCGAATATCTGCCCCGCCTCGACAATCCGTTTACGGTTTGCGGTTCAATTACTGGTTTTAGTTATTCCTCTTCCATCTAACTACAAACTACAGTAAATTATACTTCATTGCCCTCTTTCATCTAACTACGCCAATCCGCCCCTAATTTAGTTATTCCTCTTCCATTTAACCACAGTAAATTATACTTCATTCATCTAACTACAGTAAATTATACTTCATTCATCATATCAGTAACACAAAATTATAACAAAAAATTGCAAAGAATCTATACAAAAATTACAAAAATAAAAAAATTGATCAAAAGAATCTCAGAGATCTCGGATCTCAGAAATCAGAGATCTCAGATCTCAGATCTAAGGTCACTTAGATCTCTTGTAGCTAGGATCTATGGAAAGGCGGGAAGGGAGGGGAGGGGAGAGGGAGGCGGCCGACCCGGATGGGTGTCGAGTGAGAAGAGAAGGACCCTTCGAGTGTCTATGAGAAGGAGAAAAAGAGACGAAGACGACCCTTCGAGCTCTGCCTTCGCTGTGAAAGAGAAGAAGGGACGACCCTTCGGGCTTCGACCCTCGACCTCTGCCTTTGCTGTGAGAGAGAAGAAGGGGAGAATGTGAGATAAGGGGGGAAAATGAATCGAATAATATGTTTATCCCTTTATATAGTAAAAGTATTTTTGTAATTTCACTAATTAAACGGATATTCGTAGGGCGAATATGGCAAAATTCGTATCCGCACCGGTTAATAAACGGATACAGATTGAAAATTCGTATCCGCCCCAAAATCCATAAACTCGTTACCAAATCCATCCCAAATGAGGCGAGTGGGGTGGATATCCGTGAAAATTCGCCCCACTGCCATCCCTAGATGAGGGGGGAGAATGAATCGAATAATATATTTATCCCCTTATATAGTAAAAGTATTTTTGTAATTTCACTAATTAAATGGATATCCGTGGGGCGGATATGACTAAATCCGTATCCACCCCAATTAATAAACGGATACAAATTGAAAATCCGTATTTGCCCCAAATCCAAAAACCATTTACCAAATCCGCCCCAAATGAGGCGAGTGAAACGGATATCCGTAAAATTCCGCCCCACTACCATCCCTAACTGAGCCAAGGCTTTCATTACCAATTAAATTATCAATAAAAAATCTATTAAAAAACAAATCGATTTTGAATTGATTTGCCTATATTGGTTGTCTTGCAAGGTTTGACTTTGGTGTTTTTAGTGCGTTTGGGGTGGAATTTTGTTTATAGATTTAGGACTTACTATTAAAAAGATCTGCCCGAACCAGGCCCCATTGATCCATTTTTTAGCTCTTGAATGCCTAGCCGATGTTGTCTATATTAATTTAAATTTTATAACACACTCGTCAACATCAAGTCGTTGTAGTATAGTGGTAAGTATTCCCGCCTGTCACGCGGGTGACCCGGGTTCGATCCCCGGCAACGGCGAACTGTTCTCTAGCATTTTTGTTTTTTTTTTATGAACATGGAGAATCTTGATCACTTGAGGCTAATAAGTAATCACTGATACTATTCAAATAGATCGAATACATACACTACATGTGGAAATCAATTCCAAGTATGTCGAATCGCTTTAAACTATATCAGGCTTATCAGGTCCAATGGCATTGGCTTTACCAACATTCAATCTGCGAGTAGTGGCTAAAAAGTAAACACCCATGCCCAGAAGAACAACAAACATAAATCCAAACACAATGCCGGTAACCCCACCAGCTCCAATTCCATTACCACTCCTCACTTGAGATGCATTTGTTTCATGTACTTGATTATCTTGTGCCTCTGCAAATGTGGAAGAAACCGGAGCACAACTTGATGAATGACATGGTTTATCGGTGCTTTGACTTGGGGAATTTGGATGGAAGAACTGATAGGCTGACGGAGAGAGTGCCATGGGGTTCTGATATACTACTAGACCATGCCTTGGACTATTCTGTGCTTGAGTTATTGAAGCAATGTATAGAGTAGTAGAGAGAAAGATGAAGAAGGTGGAGATCCAGTTCATACTTTCTTGTAACTTGAAAATGCTTGGAAAAGTGTTAGATGAATAATGTGTATTTATGAGGGGATAAGGTGGTTGGGGGTGTTGCTTGTTCTTGAATTTTGAGGTGCTGCTAGGATGGTTTGGATTGAGGGAACAAAATGATGGGACTGTCTTATCAATTATTAACGCGATTACACTGCACTAAATTGGTATTTTTGTAATAACTCTAAAAATAATATTATTTTTGAAGTGTAACAATTCACCTAATAATTTTACACATTTTCACAAATAAAATGATATAATAATTGTATCACCATGAAGAGTATGGTTATAAAAGTGATATTATTTATGACGATCCAGCTTATTGTATCATTTTTTTGTGTTTTTGTTTTTCATTTTTTTGACTAAATTTAGTTTTGACTTTAAATTGTTTGGTAGATTGTAACATCTCAAAAGTGATATTGTTTTTAGAGTTGTTACAAAAATACCAATTTGGTGTAGTGTTACTGCAAAAACTGCACGGCTATTGGTCCACATTCCATCTTTAATGAGTTAATATACATGGTCATGGTTAATCAAACATTGAACTTTGAAAACCCTAATTTGAGGTATTGTTTATCATAAGTTTTCATGTGCTACATTGATGGGTTTGGTAAAGGTTTGGCCTTTAAAGCGTGCAAGCAATTCTTGTGAGTAATGTAGACTCTAGACTTGTGAGATCATGAAGGTTTCATTTTAAAGGCAACAAGAGACTTGTGAATGATAACTTGGGGCCTCATGAAATGAGTGAAATGAGCCTCTTTTAATAGAGAGAATGAGAAGCTTTAATGATATCTAGGACAGCTATTCTTGCAGCTTGCTAACATCAATTCCTAGTGAGAGCTTCAGAAATATCCATCTCTGTTTCTTTGATTGCCAATTTTTCCAGGAAAATGGAATCAATTCTGTCTCAAGTTCTGTGTAACGCCCCCACCTGTTCTAGTTGTGCATAGTTCTAAAACAAAGACCATAGACAATGCAAGTTAGATTTATGTTACATCTTGGGAAATTTTAATAAATTGATGACAAACACTTATTTTCCATTTAATTAACACTCATTCAACATCCAATCTAGGTTGGTAACTTAATATTACCGTATAGAGTGATTCTATGTGTCGAGGGAAAGGGCGGGGAAACCAGCGAGGTAAACGAGGTGGCGGGGGGTGAACCGTTCACCCCCCTCGAGATGCGTGTGTGGAAAACATCTCGAGGGGGGTGAACGGTTCACCCCCCGCCACCTCGTTTACCTCGCTGGTTTCCTCGCTCTTTCCCTCGACATTTAGAATTTCCCTACCGTATAATATCTATTCACCTGTCAATCCAAGTACACTATCCTTTTTTTTTCTAGCTCTTAAGCAAATCTTGAATAAGAAAGATAAAAGATGAAAATGCTAACCATTCTTGGAGCTCTCCTTGCTTCTACGTTTCTTACTGTTGTTCATCTTCAAACCATCTTTGGCATCAACAGGTTGGAGCCTCAATTTCAGACACCAGATGCAGCATGGAAGCCAATCAAAGACCTGAACCACCCACATGTTCAAGAAATAGCGCAATTTTCAATTTCTGAAATTAGTGGCTTTCTGGGTTAATATTATCTTGATAAGAGGAGATACAAAAAATGTGAATGATATGGTGGATTACGGTCTTCATTTAAGTGTTGATCAATTTCTAACTCCAAAGACTCCTGGGGCCGGCCATTAAGGCGAAACATTATGTTGAAGTGCTTGAGTACAGAAATAGGACTAATGAGCTTATTGGAGAAATATATAGATTATAGAATAGAATTTGATACTTTGGCTGAGATTATTGTTTTTATGGAACTAATCATATTGCAGCTCTTAACTAATACAAATACTTGCAAGCTTTTGTTCCCATGTTTCTAAATTTCCTTGAGA
This sequence comes from Berberis thunbergii, assembly GCA_003290165.1. Classification (NCBI taxonomy): domain Eukaryota; kingdom Viridiplantae; phylum Streptophyta; class Magnoliopsida; order Ranunculales; family Berberidaceae; genus Berberis; species Berberis thunbergii. Next base: position 10,720 of record QNQO01002481.1, read on the forward strand.
AAACCATCAAGAAATAAAGGTCGAAATAATTAATAATAACACAAAATAAAAGGTAACACAACCTCATTATTGCAAAGGGGAATCACCCCGAAAGATACTTGGTTAGAGCTGGCATATACCAAAGGATGAACGACAGGAAAGCATTTTTCTCACTAATCTAATCACATTTCCTACTAATGTAATCCAAAATTGCATCATCAAACAGGTCAGATTATCACCTAACCATTTTTCAATGTGGAAGGATAAGTTTATCATTCGATTAAAGTCAAGATAATCAAGAAAACACATTTGAAAAGGAAAGAAATCAACCTCATCAACCTAATCCCTCTGTTTACTTTTTAATGTCTGAATTACATAACCATAAAGAACTAATTCATCATCTCACCATTTCCATCTTTCATTTTCAATTCAACTATTTATATAAATTTTGGTTCCATTGACAATTTTATATATGTGAGGATCAAAGTGCTTGGAATAAATCCATGCTTTAAGGATTTAAAGGAACAACACAACAAACTTGGAAGTGTTTGGCCAAGTACATTGATAGAATATGCCGTAGAAAGCGAAGATGTAATAGAAAATACACAAATAAATAAATAAAAATGGAAGAGATAAGGGCAAGAATATGTCATGCCTCATTTAATTAATTCACTAATCTGAAACTTTTCTATACTTAAAATAGTATATACAAAAGAAAGGATGATGATGTTTACTAAGAAAATGATTGACATAATATATAAAACTTGTTTATGAATATAATTATATTCCAAATGCATGATTAATAAACTAATCACTAGCAAAAAAAAAACCAGAATATAAATTATCACCAACCATTATATAAAATCATAGTTCCACATTAACAATAAGGTAGGCAAATAAAACAAAATAAATAAACCAAATAATTAGTGGACTATTAATTTACATGGGGCAGAATTGATAATGGCCCTTCCAATTACTTTAATTTTAAGACACCAGAGAGTTTTGAAAAAATTCCTAATACACCAAGCACAAAATTAGTCTAAACCCCACATTCTACTAAACATGGATTCATAAGTTTTCCTCTCGAATTCATGGATAGCGGACACTTAGGGTGTGTTTGATTGTATGGAATCTTATGCCATGGGAATTCATGAGAGGACCACTACATTTTAGGCTAAATTAATTGATATATCACTCCACATTTACCATTTGACCACCATTTGATTTTGTGATCAATGGTGGGAATGAAAGTCCCATGAACATGGAAATCCCACTCCTTGGCCCCCCAAGGCATGTGATTCTCATGTTCATGGAACTTTCATTCCCATCATTGATCAAAAAACCAAATGGCGGATGTGGAGTGATATATCAATTTAGTCTAAAATGTAGTGATCCCCTCATGGATTCCCATAGCATAGGATTCCATGCAACCAAACACACCCCTAAAACTTGAATTTTACTAATCAAGCACTTAAAAGTCTCAATGGTTGAATAATCTTGGCTTAATCAAGTGCGCGTGTTCAGCTATTCCAATTGCAAAACCACTTCACTTTTTCCACATTTTCCTTGAATATCACTTCAAATCATTCTGAGTGTAAAGTTTTCAACCACAAAATTAATCACTCATTAAGGATAAAAAAAAAAACTACACTTTATTTAGGTTAGGTATGGATAATCATCCATTATTAAGCAAAGCCAAAGAAGTGCTACAAAGTTAAAGTCAAAAGACAATTTGATTAAAAACAACAGTAGCTAGCAAGAAATGATTTAGCTTTTTAGAGAATATGAGATCACAATCATGAAAATGTTTTTCAAAAAGCTAACTTAGAGACTACTACTACTACAAGCAAAATACTGGAGATCGAGAATGAAGTGATTGAGACTTGAAAATAATGGACAAACACCTACTTGCAAATACATTCATTGTGGAAGCATCAAACCCACACATTCATTGATGAAGAAGAGATGAAATGGACAAAAAAAAAAAAAAAAAAGATAGCCTACAACAAGACATTTAGGTACATTCAAAGCAAGCGCAAAGCCGACCAAAGGGACCCTCCTAAACAGATTTATCTACATTTCCAGGGTTCTTAATATAGACAACCTTAGGAGACATAATCATTTCTTGAAGATACATAATAACTTTCTCTAAACTCATGTTTAGTTGTTTGTGTTGCTTCGGAATGAGCCAAGTGCCTTGATGGCAGCCGCTCTGAGAATGTATTGGTGATAAGCTGCAGCAATTGCAGCACCGATGAATGGTCCAACCCAGAAGATCCACTGCAATATCAAAAAAAAATTAAGCGATCTAATTTTAGATAAAAAAAAAGAAAAATCCTAGTCAATTGTGATCGAAATTATACCTGGTCATCCCATGCCTTCTCCTTGTTGTAGATCACAGCTGCCCCAAAACTCCTAGCTGGGTTGATTCCAGTTCCGGTAATGGGAATAGTTGCAAGGTGAACCATGAAAACCGCGAATCCAATGGGGAGTGGTGCCAGAACCTAGTTGATCATTATCAAAAACCATTAAAATTATAAACACACATTAAACTATATATATATTTGTGGAAACATAATTGAAGTAAAATAAATAAGCATTGCCATTCCAAACCCTCTATGACCAGATAAAGTTTTGGTGGTATGTAGAACATAGAAACAAAAAAGGACCCACACAGGTCACGTTAGGTACCCCCACACTGTTGGTAAGAGTAACCGCAAGTAAGAAGAAATAAAGAAATAAGTTTAAAGTCAAGAAAAAGTCGAAGCTACTTTTTTCCACAAAGAAGCAAAAATCAAATCGGACCCAAAGAAACAGACAACATACTCTCCTCTCCACTCAAAGGCACATGAGTAGCATCACCACACTATTGCACATGTTAAGACTAGCTAGACAAGCCACTATGGTATAGTGAGCTTGAAAAAGCTACCAACTTGTTTGCTAAAAAACAATCTTATGATCCATCTTGCATGATAGGGAATGTGGAAAGTAGTGGTTTTTCATTAGGGTTCAAATGTTTGTGGTGAATCTTAAATTGCAATTAAGGGAATATCTGATATATTATTGAAGCCGATAACTAGATAGGGTTGTGCACGGTTCGGTTCGGTTCAGATCGATTTTCAGATAAAACTGAGTGAAAATGGAGATTATAAAGTGCTTACAGGAACATGAGAGTCTCTTGCACTCCTCTTGGGATCGGTAGCAGAGAAGACAGTGTAAACAAGAACAAAAGTACCAATGATCTCTGCCGCTAGTCCAGTGCCTTTGTTGTAACCCTGGGAAAGCTCGTTAGCACCACCTCCATATTCGTTGTAGTAGGTCTTCTGGAAGATCTTCACAAACCCAACCCCGCAAATTGCTCCAAGGCACTGAGCCACCATGTACAACACAGCTCGGATTAGAGACACCTTCCTTGCCAAAAACAGCCCGAATGTCACTGCCGGGTTAATGTGCCCTCCTGCGCATATTAACAAAAACTATTAGTAATATACTAAAAAAATGCACAATTTATCTGATAAATAATCAAATTACATGAATGATTGAAGAATAAAAAAAAATTCATTTTATTAAGTGAAGATTCGTTGAAATCGGTAGACATAAGTGCTTAGTCGAATTTTATTTGTTTCTAAAAAAATCTACTTATCCTGGTCCTTGTGTCTAGTTAGTGTTTGGGGAGGGTGTTCGGCACGTGAGTGTCAATTCTATTCCTCCTCATGAATTTGGAAAAGATGAAGATGGATAGAAGAGTAGAGTTGGCGCTCAAGTATTGGACACCTTCCCCAAACCATAATCAGTATTCTCTCCACAGGCTGCATAAAAAGGTTCTTCTATATATATCCACATAAATTTCTAAAACTTAAAACTTCCAAAAAAAAACTACTGAGTATCACAGGTGACTCCAGGTAAAATTTTAAAATATAAACTTTAAAAACTACCGGCAAATGAATTTTTTTTAACGTAAAAGCTCTTTTAGAGAAGATGAAAACATACCAGAGATACCGGCGGTGCAGTAAACAAGGACGAAAATCATGCCACCAAAAGACCATGCAATCCCAAGGATACCAACACCACCACACTCATCAGTGTTCTTCTTGGGATCAGTCTGGCTCTTGTAACCAGTCACAGTCAAGACAGTAATGTAAAGGAACAATAGGGTAGCAATAAACTCAGCTATAAGAGCTCTATAGAATGACCATTTGGTAAGCTCATCAATATCAATCAAAGGTGCTGGTGGTGGGTCTTGGTAGTCCTTTGTTGAGAACTCTGGTTGCTCACTGACCTCAACATCCTTGCCCATGTTTTGAACCAAAAGCTTGAGATGAATGAAGGTGAGATGAAGAAGATGGATATAGAGTTGCTGGGAGAAAGTTGTATTTATGGGGGAGATAGGGAGAGGAGACGGTGGGTTAATTAGTATAATTATTTTTTGCCGCCCCATGACCCACCCACTAATTTTGATTTGCAGAGCTTTCATATGGTCCTACTGTGCCACCCCCCTATATGTCCTCATTTTCCATTTTTAAAACATTTTATTATGCTTTATTTTGAAGAGATTATTATATAAGCTTGTGAGGTGTAAATTGAATTTTTGGTTTGTATTTCTATCTAAGATTTTGTAGTAATTTTTGGGAAATAAATTTGAGAAAATAGTGTATTAGCTAGTTTAGCTCCCGTGCTTCATAATCAAGAAATAGCTTTAGAACGCTCTGGTATGTATGATACATAGATATGCGCCTTTTCAAAGAGCACGTTTGTATTCTTATGAGCTATCTTAACTTCTATTTTTCTAAATGTCAAGAATAGACTTAGGAAAGTCACTTAATAGGTGCACGCCATCTCAATTTAGAATGAGTGATTTTATGTGTCAGAGGGAAAGGGCGAGGAAACCAGCGAGGAAAAGGAGGTGGCGGGGGGTGAACCGTTCACCCCCTCGAGATGCGCGTGCCAAAAACATCTCGAGGGGGGTGAACGGTTCACCCCCCGCTATCTCCTTTTCCTCGCTGGTTTCCTCGCTCTTTCCCTCGACATTTAGAATTTCCCATTTAGAATACCCTATAAATTGCACAAGTTTCATAAGGTTAAAAAAACCACGGCGTCCATGGATTATCTTGATAATGACCTAACCTAATCCTTTAAGACTTAAGACAAACTCTTTTTTTTTTCTTTTTTTCTTTTTTTTTTTTCAAATTGGGTCCATGCATAAACTCAATTAGGCAGCCCATCCCTCTTTTTATCATAAAGGGATCACAGACCATAAATCAAGGCCATTTTTCGCATGAAGGTCCACAGAATTGCTGATCAAAAAATAACCTCACTCAATAGCAAGTTATTCAAGAAGATGGTCAGTGTCTTTTAATTCTCTGATGATTTGCTAGCTTTAATTCCTTCATGAGGGGCATCATCATCTTCACTGCACCACCTTGCAATAACATCTCACATGTGGGTGGTCCTCCAATGGTGGGACTAACCCTCACAATCAAAGCATAGTTGATCAAAATCATTTTGATATGAGAAATTCTAAATGGCGAGGAAATCAGCAAGGGAGGGAGAGAGGGAGAGAGGGGACCATCCATCTCCCTCGGGATGCATGCATGAAAAATGATGACTCGCATCCTGAGAGAGATGAGCGGTCCCTTCTCTCCCTCCCTCGTTGATTTCCTCGCCCGCTTCCTCGCTGTGTATAACAGCTCTTTTGATATATATATCCACTTGATTTTTCATGACAAGGGTTCATGAAAATGAACCGAAATAGAGAAAATTGCATACAGTTGAAATTGATCATCATAGAAAATGTTGATATCAAGAAAGTGCAAATATTTCGTAAAAATCATGATCTAAAAATACCCAAAATTGCCATTTCTTTACTCGTAAGTTTTTTAAAAAAACAATTATAATATGTTATGCATGAATCACTATGCACGCACTATTGCATAGTAAAAAATTTATGCACACGAATCACATTAGAACTCTCGAGGAGAGTATACCTAGGCCATGGGGTGAATAGAATGTTTGGGGACCTACGGGCCCAATAAAAATGTTAATTAAGTGGAATATTATTTATTACATTTTTTAAATGTGGAAAATGGTGGAGGGGATTATGACACGTGTGCAGATTGAGGGCTACTGTTATTCGGGCGGTTTGCCTGGCATGAAAATAACAGGTGATTTGGAAAGTAGGCCCACATCTTTGGGCCTTGCCTTAAATTGGATCCACGTCATTGGAGCAACACTACTGGCAATGGAGAGTTCACTTAAAGAAACAAATAACTAGTGAAAATGATATTATTCTTGTGATATCATTTGTCACAAGTTTTACTAGTTGAATTAGCTGACATTTATAATGACTGATCAAACAAAAATCGCTAAACCTTGAAATTATTCCTTTTCAATTGTATAAAATTTAACCTAATAATATGTATAATTTGGAAGTATATACAATTGATTACCACATTTTAATATGTTATCTAAAAATTATATTATCCAAAATATAAAAATAATAGTATTCTAGACTCCAGAGAGATAGGGATAGATAAGTGATGGCCCATAGAACACCTCAGAGACTTATCATTGGTTGAGCACCCAAGCCAGCTAAACCATCATCTCTACATCACTATTGGTCAGTCATCCTAAATTGTGACCAATCTCTTAACTTTAAGCTTCTTGTCTACAAGCATCTAAAGTCTCCACCTCAACTTAGGTGTTTTACAGAGTGTCCAATTCTAGCACACGTTTGCTTTGGTGCCTACTCACAGTTGCATTAAGTGAGAATCTCTATTTTTATTTTTACGGCGAGCAAGGTTTTTATGATGGATCATGTGGTGGTACTATATCCTATTCTGCTTGGCCTGTGATACCATCCGTACATCTCAAGTTCAAAGTTTATTTACGATTCTTACATGAAAACTATTTTCAGACCACTCAAGTAATATAAAACACATTATTATGTTGTGAAAGCTTAACAAACTTGGAACCCAAACTTAAAAGTAATATAAACTATAAAACCTCAACCGACGTTAACCTTTTCTCGCCCAGCTTTGGTGTTTTACTGAGTGTCCCACACACATTTGCTTGGTGCTTACTCACAGTTGCACTAAATGAGAATCTCTATTTTTATTTTCTTTATTTTATTTTAATTTTTAAGGCCAACAAGGTTTTTATGATGGATTCCATGATGGTCCTATATCCTATTCGGCCTGGCCTATGATACCATCTGTACGTCTCGAGTTCAAAGTTTATTTATGACTCCTACACTAAAACTACTTTTAGATTGTCTAATTAAGTAACAAAGAAAGCACATCATTATGCCATAAAATGTGATGATACATAAAATTGTCATCCGATCATGGATATACATGTGACTCAAATCATTGTAAATATTGTAGGACCGTTATAAATGCTCAAATCATTATAAATATTAAAGGGCCGTTAGGAAGGAGATGAAGGAAATCACTATATGTCAATGAAGGAAGAGACCGTTATAATAAATGTCTCCTTCATTGCGCCAATGAAGCTAAAGTCATGCATACAGTTAAATGCTTTCATCAATGCACTCATTATATAAGTAACAGAAAAGGTATGAGGAGGGGTCCAACACAGATTATTCTATCTACACTATGCAATTTTAATTGAGTTTTCTCTAGATTTACTTCCTGCTTCAAACATAGTTGCTGATTTAAACATCAGAATGTCTTTAACCACCAAAAATATGGTCTTTAGCAGTCTAACATCTGTTTTGCAGGTCAAACTCACAAAAAGACGAGATTTAGATGCATCAAAATGTATTACATTTTATCATGTTAAACAAGTTAAAAAAAAAAGTAACCACCCACAGACAATATAGTCGTTTGAATACTCCCCTTAATTTATAATACATTAGTTATTGTTGGATTCTATATCCTATTTTATTTTAATTTTTTTTAAGACGAGCAAGGTTTTTATTATGATGGATCACGTGGTGATACTATATCCTGTTCCGCTTGGCTTGTGATACCATCCGTATGTCTTGAGTTCAAAATTTATTTACTTCTACACGAAAACTACTTTCAGATGGCCCAAGTAACAAAGAAAGCACATCGTTATGCCATAAACAATATAGTCGTTTGAATACTTCTCTTAATTAATACATTAGTTAATTGCTGGATTCTATCGTCACAAACCCACATAATACATATACAATAAGAAAGTTGAAGTACGTTTTATAATGTTAAACAGAACGATAATGCATACAACAGGCTCATTTCGACCCTTTTTCATAATGCTCTTACTAGAAAATTATAGCCAACCAAACATGATAATCTGAATTAATTAAAAATATATATATGAATCGACTCATGGACACGTCGCATTTGCTAAGAGTGCAGAACTTGTGTGTCTACACAAAATGAATTTGAAATCACTGAAAACTTGAAGTCTAATAAGCATAGCAAATATATTTAACCAGCATCTAGGCTTTATATAAAAGGTTTTCAAAAAAAAATTAACCAGCATCTAGGCTTTAAAAGGTTTTCAAAAAAATTTAAAACCTGATAAGATTTCATTGGATCAGTGTTCAAATAAGCAATTTGATTCACACTCAATCGAACTAAACCAAGCTTGTATGTTTTTTTAATCCCTTAATCTCTCCCACCTCAAATGCCGTCGGATTTGTAATTTCATCCGCCACCCACAACCATATCACTGAGTTGGTACTCCATTGTCAACCAAGCTTGTATGTGAGTCAAATGACAAGCTGCAGTTTCCTCCTTAACAAAAGAAGTTGGCATTCATTACTAACAAGTGTGCCCAGGGCTGGTTTCGACTGTGGAATTGATGAAATTCAATGTGTAAACTTTGGTTTATTTTTAGATTATAATTTTTGAGATACTTTTACAATATATCAATGAATGCTACCTCAGCTAGTAAGGTTTGTGGAGGATGTTTAACCTAGCAAACATGTTAAAATGGTTTTGAGATCCATTAGCCTTGCTCGCCTTCATAAACAAAAACAATAAAATTGTAAAATAATTTGAAAAAGGCCATTCAGAATTTATTTTTCTTTAAAAACGAAAACTTTCAGCATATTTGCTTTAGTAAATTAAAGATCAATGCTTATTATCTAATTGTTTATCGATTTGATATATAGGTTCATGATCTTTATGATAAAAGTATGCACATTTTGAGAAATTTTGTAATACATAATATGCAGATGAATCACAAATATCGAAATTTTGTAATATAAATATTGATTTAGAAAAGGCAATAATCTGAACAAAACTACATCAGGGTTAATTAGATGCAATAAGCTTGTTATTCTCCGAGTCCTCCACACCTCAGGTGATACTTGTCATCATCGATCACTCTTCAGTAGCACTAAGAATCGTTCTCTTCCCTTTAGTGTCCTCCAACACCTCAACTTCAAACTTTACCTCTATGTTACCGGGGTAGTCTGGAACTATTAAAACCTCCACATCTAAATGAAGACGATAATGCTCCCCATCTTTAGCAATTTTTGAATCCCCTCTCAAAACTTTCTTAAGCCAAAATGTTCCCATGTCGAATCTGGATACTTGACACAATTCTGTAATAACAAACCTTGCTACTTCTTGAACATGTGGGTCGTTCAAGTTTTTTATGGGCGTCCATACATCTTGAGGTTGAGGTTGAGGTGCCAATTTCCTGATTCCATATGTAGTTTGAAGGTTAACTACAATAAGAAAAGTCGAAAGAACAAGAGCTGTAAGAATTGTCTGAGTTTCCATCCTAATCTTATCTCCTATTTTCTTCTTCAAAAATAAAGAGCAGAGAATATGATATGGAGATTGTGCTTGGGTTCGTATGTTGAATTAATGGATATTTATAATATTAAGTTGTCAACTTGGATTTTAATTGAAAGCTTACGAGTGTTAATGGGAAGAAACATTTACGTTTATCAATTTAATTCAATCTTTATAAGATGTAACATCCATATCAGTTACACTCTACAGATATTGTCATTAGAATAGTATATACAACCAGCATTTGATGAATAGTTAAATAGTATGTGATGATACACCATACCGTCCAGTAATCTGCACTGTATACATGTAATAATGATATTGTGATCAATAGAGCAATGTGAGCTTGATGGTACGCCCAATCTGACAAGGCCCAGACAATAACGCCCTATTAAACCCACACGCCACATGGTCAAGCCCAATACTCGTAAGACCTAATAATAAAGCAAATATCTAGAGGATCCGACTTAAGATGGGCAAGCCAGCAATACGCTAACTCCTTATCAGGAAACAAATACCGGAGTATAAGTCGTGCATAGAAAATCTTCTGCATTGACGAAACTTCACAAGGGAAGAATCCCCAACAAATCTAGAAACACAAGTCGTGTAGGGAAACTTTACTACATGGACGACTCCTGACAAGGAAAAAATCTTCAGCAAGATATATTTCTTTAGACCACACTACCAAAGGCATAACCAAAGAAAGAGTCTCACTTAATAAATAAGGCATAAGGTTGTAGAACTAAGATATGCTACAGAACCCAATTTACAATATTACACCTTTCTCAAACTTTGTCTGACTTAAACATCGTAGTGTTATTGGCCTTCACAACCTTTCAATATTTGTGAAATATGGTTTCTCAATGTACTAAATCATGCTTATAAGCATCATACTTTAATGTCAGGGTTACCTTAATCTAAGGTTTGAGCAGCCTGGTAGCATCCATTGTGCAATGCACTCTATGTATCAAAGCCTTTGCGAGTATTTGCATTGATTAACTGATAGTAATTAAAGTACATAATTAATTTTAAAAAAAATTCTCGATCAAGCCTCTTGTTCGCTTCAGTGGCCTCAATTCTTAATTCTATCTAACATATGGAAGAAAATTGCTAGGAAGGATATTTTGAACACCTCAATTGCAGAATGGTCTTTGTTTACTTATAAAATATCTAAAGTTTTCAAAGTTATGTTTAACCTGCACTAATTTATAATTAGATTTTTTATTTTATTTTATAATCAGATTGATATTCTTCTTAGATACTATACGTAATGAACGACAGAAAAATAACAAAAGCAAATGCAGATTAACAATAGTCTACATTAAAAGGAGAACATTTTTCACAAATTTATAACATTGGGAGGATGGCTTACAATTTCTCCAACCTCTCCCTCACTTTCGAAAGACGAAAGTGATCATCTAATTAATTATATATACACTTACTAAACCATTCTAAAACTCATACAAAACATCTGTAAAACCCAATCAACATAAAAGGAAATAAAAACCAAACAAAAAAGTAACAATTCCTAAGAATCATCTTCATAATCATAATCAGCCCCTTCTTCTTTAATCGTCTCTAACTTCGTAACGCTCGAAGCTTTTCTCCTCAAAACAAGGCGTGCCGGTGCAACCTCCATCCAAGATCTCAAGTACCTCACATTAGCCATATCAACCAAGAACAACATCATTATATTCGAAAAAGCTAAGATTGATAAATAAATAAAAACTCAAAGTAAGATTGAAGAATCAAAAAATAAATTTCATATAGGGCAGGGTCTCTCTTGTTGCTTGTTTAGAGAGAACTAGAGAAAGAGAAGAGAAGAAGAAGTTGTGTAGGGTTTTGGTTTTCTTGAAGAAATTGAATGAAATGTTTTGAGTTTAAGTGTGTGTTTAAAATTTAAATGCCATTATATAGGAAGAATTGAAAGCTTGAATCAAGGAAACCAAAGCATCAAAAATATCAATATTTTGTTGACATAGAAACATACCAAATACAAGTTATGGTTGATAGGTGTGCCACGCGAACAATGTTGAAATGGACTTCCTAACAACCGATGAAATTATATGTTGTGGTTTGGCAAATTTAGTGAAAGCGAAATGAACGGAGGGGAGGAAAGGATGCTCAATAATTGGGTTTAGCTTAAAATGTTTTTAGTCAAGAGGTTCAGGATTCTAGAAAGTTTTTAATTTGTATCGTATGTAGGCGTTTTTTTTTAAGGTAATTTTTAACATAAATTATATCGATAATTATCATTCCATTTGATTGATCAAGAGCAAAGGAATCCAGAGAACTGGAGTTAGAGAGTTTGGCCTTCATTTTAAAATACACGAGATAACAAAACAAAACTATAGTGGCTACCTGTATCAGGAAATGGGGCCTCGGATGGATGGAGAATGGATTGATACTAGTCATGAACTGCAGTCGATGAGACGAACCGAGACCTTCTAGGGGTCAAGGGAGGGATGGGTGGTAACCACCCATCTGTCTCGAGATAAGTGCATTTGTCTTGAGATGCATAATGTTGCTTATCTCGAGGCAAATGGCAGCTTCCACCAATCCCTCCCCTTTCCCCCGACCACTAGAATTTTCGGAGATGAACCACAATGCCAGACCAAAAAATTATATTAAAAAAAGATGCAGAAACGAGCTGAATATGTACTTTTAGCATCTGTCCTCTTTGTATCATATGGATACTAGGCCTTCTTGTAGTGTACAGGTTTTATTTAATTATCAGTAAGATTGTGAAAATTAAAAATAAAGATAATAAATATAAACTATAAAGAAAAGAAAAGGTTATTATATATCCGAAAACCATGAACCACAATCTGCAATCTGCCATCTGCAAGATGAACCAGGGTTCGATATGGAATCACAAATTTCATGAAAGATGAGATGAACTTAAAATGTCTCCACTACACCAAATTGACATTTTTGTAACAATTCAAAAAACAGTAACACTTTTGAGCTATAACAATCCACAAAGCAATTTTACACTTTTTTCACAAACAACTTGATTCAATAATTGACTAAATTGATCTAATATATTGTATTACTTTTTTTGTATAGCTATTTTTCATTTTGTTGACTAAATTTAGATTTGACTTGAAATTGTTTAGTAGATTGTAATAGCTCAAAAGTGTTACTATTTTTTAAGTTGTTACAAATATGTCAATTTGGTGTAGTGCTCGGGGGAAATTTTCATAACCAGTTGATTGCTTAAGCATAGTTCTTTACTCTGTCGCAAACCAGTGACATATAATTGCTTCAATTCATCCACTACATCAAACAATTTTAAGTTAAAACTAAATTCAAGCAAAATTTTGAAAAACGGTTTTACAAATAAAGTGATACATTAAATTAGATTATCATAAATAGTATCATTTGCAACATGATACTATTCATGATGATACAATTATTATATCACTTCATTTGTGAAACTGCATAAAATTATTTGGTGAACTGCACAACCAAAATATTTTTGAGATTGTTATAAATATGTCAATTTAGTATAGGGATCAATAACATTGTTTATGTAAGATGTAGATTGTAAAAAACATAGAATGTCTCATGTTTCGGAGTTTTTGAGATTAATGCTTGCTTTCATTGTAATATATGTATTGTTATCATGAATTTTTTCAAAAATAAATTTGGTTGCAAAGCTTTATTAACTTTATAGCCTTTTAAATGTCATGATTTTTTTTATACCTTCAAAAAAATTATGAAAGCAAAGTCTCATTATTTCAAAAATAGAATTATTATAATAAGACATGTGAAAAACCATGCAAATGAACAAGTAAATGGTTTCATGTCAACAAAATTATTATTCATATTATTATGTCTTCATCTCAGCATATTGTTGTTCGAAAATGCTATGAAGCCAGGCTTTTGTAATCATGTTTTGCAATCAGGATGACATGACATAATCTTGAAAAAATGATGAAATTTTTAAAGTGTTTATATGTATCTCGAGGTTGTAAAAAAATCACCTCTAATAAAGTCATGTCATTCCGATTGCAGAATCTGATTGCAATACCTGATTTTCTAGCCTCACTCATTATTGTTTGTCTGCTGAATTTGTAATAAAAGTTGTCCAAGACATATAACAAAGTAACAATTATGAGAACAAAAGCAAAAGGCGCGCTGATGCACGAGCACTGACGCTAATTGTAATTACCACAAATAACTTTCATATGGGTACAATGAGAAGTAGAGATAAAAACAGGGAATTAATCTACAATTCAGAACTAGTGCCTTCTAATCTTCTATGTGACATTCCTTCCTATGCTCTAAATAATAGGAAAAGCAACTTGTATCTCCAACTAGTCATCCTCATGCTCCTCTGCCCCTTCGAAAATTGTCTCTAGTCTTGGAGAATTTGAAGATTTTCCCGGAGAAATGACTCGTGGGGGTGCAATCGCCATCAATGAGTGCAAACATCTCACTGTTGCCATGTCAAAATAAACTCAACACTGGTAACCAACAATGTGAATTCAAGAGAAGTGATTTTGTTTTGCTCTTTTGGTCTAGGGAGAAGAAAGAAGATGATAGTGTTTGAAGAAATTCTTAGGTGTTTGCAAGGCAAATTGGAGAAATGAGAGATGGAGAGAGTTTGGGAATGGAGAGGAAGATTATATAGTGGTTCTGTGATTTGTTGAAGCCTTGAAAGAAAGTAACAAACATGAAAAATAGGCAAATTTAGTTTACAAAAAATGGGAAATTGATGGTTGTAAGGCAATAGATGTGGAGTCTGGAAAAATGGCTTGACAAAAAAATTTGGATGATTGACAAAGTTAGGTAGCTAGGTGGAAACTTGTGGAGGAGAATCATCTATGGGAGTCTATGTACATTAGGTTTGTTCATGGTTTTGGAAATTTTCAATGATTGATAAAATTATTGAGAGCCTACTATGTATAGATAGAGCTCTTCTAGAGAGCGAGGGTAAGGGGCGATCCATCCTTCTCGAGATAAGTGATGTCATGCATTTTGAAACAATTTTACTTATCTCGAGGGAATACACCCATCCCTCGCTCCCTAAAATTTCTGGTATAGATAGTTACCCAAGTTAGGTTCAATTTAGGAGTTTTTTAATTGTAAGAAAGAACTTGTCTATTGTCTAGAGAGCCAGATCATACTCAATACCCTTTATCATCCTAGAGATGCTTATAATGTCACAATCACACGCATAGAGATCCCCTGGTGCTATCCTAGCGCTAAGGGTTCGGTTCTCTAGATTTTTTTGTATAAAATGAACTTGTCTAGAAAGCCAGGTCCGTGCAAGGCCAGGCCCAATACCTGCATCATCCTAGAGATGCTTATAATGTCTCAATTGAACACAATCACACACCTCCATCATCCTAGAAATGCTTATAATTGTCATTGAGTTTAACATTTTTTTCTCACCGACGGTATCTAAGGTTTTTTTTCTTTTCCAGGAAAGGTAGAGCAATATTGAACAAACCACGCTTTTCCATGCTCAAAATTTCCCTCTCGATCGTGAGTAAACCTTAGTTGTAACTCATAAGAAGCTTGAGTGTCCTCGCCGACAACCATCAAAGTTAATATATTAGAGTCTTGTTTTCCATTTGGAGTTTGGATTAAATGAACAGTATAATGTATATCATGTATTGGGATTCAGCTCACATTTTGAATCTAGTTTGATTAATTACATTAGCCGAATTCCTTCACTTTTTAGAGTTTAGATGACCAAAACTATAAAATCCTCAGGAGCATGAAATCATTTGGAAATGCTAATACTGATTTTCTATGTAATGTTCTTTTTTTTGGGACTAATATTGCATACTTTGTTGCAAAATTCTGGATTTCAGATGTATTCGTGTGATGAAAATTCAGATACGGATAAAATGTGATTATATATATATATATCTTCTTCATCACTATATACATTCCAACATTGTTTGTATTTCAAATGTTTTAGAAATCCTTCAAATACGAATGTAGTATTTTCTGTATACATGCAATCCACTATGTTTTTTGCTGTAGTTTCCAATCTGTAAGCCCCCATATTATGAGGTGGTATTGTACCATTCATGCAGTTCACCATTTTATTTTTATTTTTAATTTCTCTAATCACCATATTTTTTAAGTCTGCGAGTCAATATATTGTTAAGATTGAAAAAAAAAATTTGTCAAGAAAGAAAAACTTTCATAGAAAGATCAAAAATTCTAGCCAGTCTTGTTTGCTGGTTTTTTCTTGATTTTGTTAGGATTTTTTAGACTTTTACTCCTTATATAAATAGTGTTTGTGGTTGTGTTTTAAAGAGAAGGAACAAAAGATGTAAAAACACAAAAACAAGGCTAGAATTACTCAAGAAAGATGAGGATTACACCTATTCATTTGTCTGAACTTATCATCTATGTAACAATTTCTTCCTAGGCTCTCTTCTGTGATCAAGAACAAAATTTAACATATAAAAGAAAAACAACTAGTTATCTTGAGACTCTTCTGCTCTTTCTTCCTTGATAGTCTCCAACTTGGGGAAGCAGAAGATTTTCTTGGACAAATTACACGCTCTGGTATGACTGCCATCAATGTATGCAAACATCTTACATTTGCCATATCAATAAATTTCAAGACAAATGGTTTGGTTCTTTCTTCCTTTTGTTTTAGGATGACCAGGAAACGAAGAGAAATTCGAGTGTTTCCAAGTTGGACGATGGATAACTGATGATTGAGTTGGGGAAATGGATAGAGAGCATTATATAGGAGTAGGAGGTTGAGAACTCGTGAAAGAAGGAACAAAGTTGAAAATAATTAGTGAAAACTAACTATAGTGATTACCAAAGTTAGACATTTTTAAAGAAAATTCCATGGGACTGGAAGACTCCAAAACCGTAATTGTTAGTCTCGAGAACGCCTCAAATGGTAGTCTTATCACGGCTTGAGCTTGAAATTTCAAAAATCACCATAAAATCAAGAATGAAAGAAAGCAATTAGTTATCTTGAGAATCCTCTGCTCTGTTCTTCCTCGATAGTCTCCAACTTAGGAGATGCCGAAGACATTCTTGGAGAAATTAAGCGCACAGGTGCAAGTGCCATCAATGTACATAAACGTCTCACATGTGTCATGGAGAGGAAAATAATTAGGAGTGTTTGAAGAAATTTCAAGTTTTCACGTCGAAAATTGGAGGGATGGATGATGCATAGAGTTGTCGACGAAGATGGCATTTTATAGAGGAGGGTGTGATTTGTTAACCCGTTGAATAAGGAAACAAGCAAGAAATTGTGAAAATTAACTTGTGACTAACAATGGTGATTCCAAATTTAGCTATAAAAACTTGTCGAGGAAAGACTTCTTTACTAGAATCTTCTATTGGTCGACTCAAAACCCCAATTTTTTGGCTTGACTGGAGGGTAAAATTTTCCAGTTTTTTATTTATTTATTTTTAGGAGTGATTCTACACAGCGAGGAAATGGGCGAGGGGAGTGAGGTGGCGGGGGTGAGAGCCGTTCATCTCGCTCGAGATGCGCGCGTGAAAAGTCAACGCACGCATCTCAAGTGAGATGAACGGCTCCCACCCCCGCCACCTCACTTCCCTCGCTCGTTTCCTCGCCCATTTCCTCGACAATTAGAATTTTTGTATTTTTAGAGCCTAGTACAATGGTAAAGTTGGAAGAAATTTAATGTTTAATCATCCAAATATAAACGTCAAATGTAACCATTTCAATAAACTTTTGCATTATGTACAAATTTGTGTCACGCAATGTGTCATACATGCCGGAAAAAAAAACTATAATTAGACAACTTAGGTGATTTCGGAAGAAGGTTGTATTTGGTTCTAAAGAAAGAAAAAAAGAAAATCACAAAAAAGAGAATGACTACATACAAAATCTGCACTAATCATTTGTACTCATCTATGCAACATTCTTTCCTGGGCTTTCCATGAATCAAAACGCCTCAGGGAAAACATCTTGCAGCTCCTCCTGCTAATTCTCTTCAGACTCCCCATATCGCTCTTCGATAATTGTCGCCAACCTGGGAGAATTAGAATATTTTCTAGGAGTAATCATGCGTGGTGGTGCCACCGCCATCAATGAGTTTAAACAACTTAGATTATTTGGCACCATCAATGTGTGCAAAGACCTCAAATTTGTCATTTTGATAGAAAATAAGGTAATATTATTGTACAAAAGAAGATCTCCCAAATTATGAGAAACGGTTTTGGTCTTTCTTTCTTTCTTCCTAAAATTGTTTAGGAAGAACAAGTAGACAATGAAGATGACAAAGGAGATGAAAGTGTTTGACAAAATTGTTAGTGTTTATAGGGGAAATTTTGAGATGGGCTGACTAAATGTTGAGGGGTGGAGAGAGCATATAGGAGGGATATTTATTTATTTTTGTCAAACAAGAGAATTTTTATTGAAAGGGAAAAGAGAACTAAAAGAAAGATACAATCCTAAAGTAAGGAAAGTCACGACAAAAACCCAACACAAATTTCAAACAGGAAAAACAACCAAAACAGACTTGATCAAACGCCACCTAACAATCCTAAAAGAACAACAGGGATATTTTGATTTAGGGATTCGTTTGGTTTATCAAAATTGAATTTAAAATCCATTTAGAAAATTATTTTAGTCTGTGGTTCAAATTGGCTCGCTCAACCCAAATGACATGTCTTGAAAAATCTATAGACAAAAATATATTTCAGTATCTTCACATTATATAGAAAGAAAAAATAGTTGAATCCAGGATTGATACTAAAAAATTGTGTTCTCAAACCATGAACAATATTATTTCGATAGTAGCCAATAAAATCCATCCCAAATCGAAACCAACAACCATGAGTTACTCAGTTCCTGAATGTCAGTTACTTCATTCTCGTAACAATCCCCGAATATTAGCAATTATTTTACTTGATTTATTATGCTAGCTTTTCACACATTGTAAAAGATTCAAGTAAATTAGACCAAAGCATAAGCACAATGTCAACTTTAAACACATAAATAACTAAATAGGTTTGGTTGGAAAGCAACCAAATATCGTTACTCAAGTAAATGGGTAAGAACAAGTACTGACTAACAATGGGTAAGAACAAACACTGACTAACAATTCTGTTCCGGAGCTATAGGAAATGCATCTTAGGGTGTGTTTAGTTGTATGAAATTCTATGTCATGGAAATTCATGAAGAAACCTATATATTTTAGGTTAAATTGATATATCACTTCATATTAACTATTTGATTTTGTAATCAATGGTAGAAAAAAAAGTCTCATGAACATGAAAATCTCACTCATTGGCAGGGGCGGATCTACAGCTTGGGTAAGGGGGGCAATTGACCCCCTTAGGTTTTGAAAAAAATCTACCAAAGTACTATAAAATTTCAATCTTGCCCCCCTTAAAAATTTTATTTTGCCCCTCTTATAAAAACAAAAATCTCAATTACATATCACATATCATAATTACAATCCCTAATTACAATTACAATCACAATTCAAGAAAACAAAAACAGTTGACGCTTCTAATCTCCGTCTCCACGCTTTTGATCCTCAACAATAGCTTCTTCTCCATCCCTGTGGAACAAGGTGAGTTTTTTTTATTTTAGATTCTAAATGAAATCAACTGAACAATTGAACAATAAAATCAACTTTAATCTTAATATCTCTTCTTACCTTGGATTGCTCTGATGAATAAAAAAACCTAGATCAGAAACTCGAGAGAGATCAGAGAGAGAGATGGAGAGAGATCAGATAGAGATGGAGATCTGTCTCTGATGAACTCTGAGAGATCGAAACTCAGATCTTTCTCTGATGAACTCTGATCAGAAACTCTGAAATCACATACTCCGATCTAAACTCTGATCGAAACTCTGAAATCAGAAACTCTAGATCAGAAACTTCTGAGAAACCCATATGAGCTCTAGATCAGAAACTTCTGAGATCGAAACTCTAGATCAGAAACTCTGATCTAAACTCTAGATCAGAAACTCTAGATCAGAAACTCTGATTGAAACCCATATGAACTCTAGATCAGAAACTTCTGAGATCGAAACCTAAATCAGAAACTCTGATGAACTCTGATGGAGATCGATCTCTCTTCTGATGAAGTCGATCTCCTTGATTTTCATCTCCCTGATTCTCAGTGAGATGCAGAGTGAGCTTGACTGAGATGAAGAAGAGTGAGCTTGAGCTTGAGTATTGACTGAGACGAAGAAGATTGAGTTTGAGTGAGATGAAGAAGAGTGAGTTTGAGCTTAAATCTTGACTGAGACGAAAAAGATTGAGTTTGAGTGAGATGAGGACCTTGAGCTTTCTGTTTGAGTGAAATGAAGAGCTTTCTTCTCTTTGAGTGAAATGAAATGAAGAGCTTTATTGCTTTCTTTCTGTTTGAGTGAGAAGAACTGTGAGAAGAACTTTGAAATGAAGAGCTTTATTGCTTTCTTTCTGTTTGAGTGAGAAGAACTGTGAGAAGAACTTTCTTTCTGTTTGAGTGAAATGAAGAGTTTGACTTTGAGTGATATAAAGAAGATTGAAGTGAGGCGTGAGGGTTGAGTGTGGCTATGGCTTTGGTTTGGTTGGGTAACTTGGATTTGATTAAAAAGACAAATGAGAGAGAGATAATGAAATGAGGGAGGGTTGAGTGTGGCTATGGGTTTGGTTTGGTTGGGTAACTTGGGTTTGATAAAAAAGACAAATAGGGTTGAGTGTGGCTATGGCCTATGGGTTTGGTTTGGTTGGATAACTTGAGTTTGATAAAAAAGACAAATGAGAGAGATAATGAAATTATGAATGGATTGTTATTTTTAAAATTATTTAAAATATTATTTTAATCATTCAAATATATGGTAAATTTCTTTCTTTTGTATCATATTTGTTTAAGCTTTAATGAGGTATTTCATATTTGTTTAAGCATTTAATTTATTATGTTATATTATATAGGAATATTTTATATTTGATTTTTAATTTAATTTGTTTATTTGTTTAGGCTTTGACAAAGCGAATATTTGATCCTCAAAGCTTAAGTGAGTATTTAATTTCATCTGCTGAAAAGGCCATTATCTCAAGTTCTTAATATTTGGTAAGGTTTCTTCTCTTTCATGTATTAATTATTGATTTACATTACAAATTTGATAATTTGGGAATCTGGGATAACATTTATTAATATGAATATTGGGATTGTGTTGTTGTATTTGTGTAGTTAAATATTTGAGCACTTGTGCTGACGAGCGATGGATAGATACTTTAAAAGAATAAATAATGTGAGTTCTAGTTCTACTGCTCAGGCTGTCACTGATAGGTCTGATAAGGAGCTTCCTAGTTCCAAAAGGAGTTGTATTGAGACTAAGTTTGATCCAAAAACTCTTCCAGCAGACCCTGGATTACGTAAATCTACAGCGCATCTACATATGAGGTGATTATGAGGCATTACCAGAACATGAAAACCCGCAGAGAGCTTTTACCTAAATCTACAGCGCATCTACATTGACTCAGTATGTATGTTTATCTTGTAACACTTTTAAAACTCTGTTTTAATCATATTTATCTATTTATTTTAGAAATTAAATTATCTATAATTTTTTGCCCCCTTTATTTGCAATCCTAGATCCGCCCCTGCTCATTGGTCCCCCAAGGCATGTGATTTTCATGTTCATGAAACTTTCATTCCCACCATTAATAGTACATGTAGAATTATACCTCAAATTAACCTAAAATATAAGAGTCCCTTCATAAATTATCATGACATAGAATTCCATGCAACCAAACACACCTTTAGGTACACTAATTAGTGGATATGCGAGGATTAATGTCAGATCCCAAAAGACAAATGATTGATTTACCCATTCAAAACAACTTTAAGTCCAAAATACAATAGGCATGTCTATAAACCCTATCACACGACTCCAAACTTTTATTTCAAAAGTTATATTCATTGTTTCGCTTGCTGCCTCGTTGACTATTAGGAAATACATCCTATATTAGAAAATATATTCTATTATTAGGAAAATATATTTTAGCATATTGTGTTGCAAGTTTTATGGGATTAGAAATTTTATGGGGTTAGGAAACTTTTCGATGGCTAGTAATTTGTTTCCTTGGTTTGGGAGGTTTCCTAGTGTATGGTGGTTTCCTATTGTATTTTGGTTTCCTAAGTTTGGTTAGATTTCCTATTGTATTTTGGTTTCCTAAGTTTGCTAGGTTTCCTATTTCTATTAGGTTAGGTCAAAGTTAGCTCTATATAAGCTTGTATTCTATTCAATGAAGGAGAGAAAAAAGAACAATATTTTCAATACAATTCTTTATCATGGTATCAGAGCAAGGTTAAAACCAAGCAATAAGCTAGGAGCTATCATGGACATTAGAGAATTCCATCAAACGCCCATGTTACCAACAATAGGTACCAACAATGGCAGGCTCTCAATCTTCACATCGGATCAAGTACTAATCGGTTGAATGGTAAGTGAATTATTGACACAGGGTGTTCCAATCATGTTACGGGAGATTTGTCGTATTTGTCGGATCTAAGAACTATGACTCCCTGTTCTGTTGGCCTCCCAGATGGTCAAAACGTTGTTGCCTTGAATGAAGGAATTGTCAAGCTTACTGACAAAATTATTCTTAACCATGTTCTTTATGTTCCAAAATTAAATTGTAATTTAATTTCGGCTTCACAATTGAGTGATGATATAAATTGTGAATTCATAACTAACTCCAACTTGTGTGCTATCCAGGACCGACACATGAGGGAGGTGATTGGAACGGGTGACAGAAGGGATGGACTATACTACTTACGGGAGGAGACAAAGGTGAAAGCAGTTTCAGTTGCTCCTTCAACTTCTTTGGAGCTATGGCATCGCAGATTGGGGCATCCTTCTGAGAAAGTGGTGAAGTTGCTTCATTTTTTTAGCAATTCTAGTGGTAACTTGAATAAAGCATGTGAAATTTGTCATCGTGCTAAACATTCTAGGGATAGTTTTCTGTTAAGTGACAATCACTCTACTCGCATTTTCGAGTTAGTCCATTGTGATTTATGGGGGCCATATGATACACCATCGTCTTGTGGGACTCGCTATTTTTTGACACTAGTGGATGACTTCTCCCGCGCTGTGTGGATCTATCTGTTAGTTGATAAAACGGAAGTTTTTAAAATGTTTCTGTCCTTTATAGCTATGATTGATAGACAATTTTCTCAAAAATTGAAGATTGTTCGTAGTGATAATGGTACTGAATTTAATTGCCTAAAGGATTATTTTTTGGTCAATGGCATTCTGTTTCAAACTTCTTGTGTGGGGACTCCTCAACAAAATGGCCGGGCAGAAAGGAAACATAAACACATTTTGAATGTTGCTCGTGCCCTACGATTTCAGGGTGGTCTACCGCTTTATTTTTGGGAGGAATGTGCCCTTGCCGCTGCTCATATCATCAATCGGACACCTTCTAGTATTCTTGGCAATAAAACTCCATATGAAGTCTTGTTTGGTAGTCCGCCTTCATTTGGTGAATTGCGTGTGTTTCGGTTCTCTGTGCTTCGCTCATAATCAGAAGGCAATGGGTGATAAGTTTGCAAGTAGGAGTCGTAAATGTGTTTTTGTGGGATATCCGTTTGGCAAGCAGGGTTGGTATTTGTTTGATTTGGACAAGCAAAATTTTTTTGTGTCAAGGGATGTCAAGTTTTATGAGAAAGTCTTCCCATATCTTGATGTTGAGGCTCCTAATTTTGTTGCTCGCAATGACATTCATGGTGATTTGCATGAAGGGGTGGCTGTGGATTTTCCGATTTTTTTAGAAAATGCTGAGGAGTGGCAGCTAGTACGCCCTCCCACGCCCAGGGGTGCTCCAGACCAGCAGCCGCCGGTCACCACACAGTTGCCGTCGCCGCCACAGGCTGCCACACCGTCCACACCCAGGCCTGCTCCAGCCCAGCAGCCGCGAGCCATACCACAGCCCACCGCCACGCCGTTGCAGCCCGTGCTCTCTGCACCGCAACCACAGGTGTTGCCTACGCCTTCTCCTACGGATGATTCAGGGGGGGCAGTGTTGGGAGATGCTCCGCCAAGTGAGCATTTAGGTCGTGGCTTTCGAGAAAAGTATTCTTCGGTTAAGCTACATGACTTTGTTACACACACTACGGTGAAGAAAAATAGTCCATCCTCCGCTTCACCTGCTTCTACATCTTCACCTCCCTCAGGTACACCTTATCCTATAGCACATTATGTTAGTTGTGACAGTTTTTCTGTGAAACACCGAAATTTATTGCAGCTATTACAGCTGGAAGAGAGCCACGGTCTTTTAAAGAGGCTGTAAAAGATGCAGGGTGGCGTGCCGCTATGCAAGCAGAGATGCAGGCCTTGGAAGACAATGAGACGTGGACTATGAAAAAGTTGCCTTCAGGGAAGAAGGCTATTGGTAGTCAATGGTTGTATAAGATAAAATACAAATCTGATGCTAGTATTGAGCGATTGAAGGCTCGTTTGGTTGTTTTCGGTAATCATCAGACCGAAGGGATAGATTATGACGAGACATTTGCTCCAGTAGCAAAAATGACTACAGTTCGTGCATTCCTTGCAATTGCGGCTTCTAAAAATTGGGAGTTGCATCAGATGGATGTACACAATGCTTTTCTGCATGGGGATCTAAATGAGGAGGTCTATATGAAACTCCCTCCTGGCTTTACCTCTGATGAACCTGGTTTGGTGTGTCGGTTACGTAAATCTCTATATGGATTGAAACAGGCTCCTAGATGTTGGTTTGCTAAGCTCGTGTCAGCTTTAAAAGGGTATGATTTTTTACAGTCCTATTCTGATTATTCCCTTTTTACTTATAAGAAGGGGCCGGTTCAAATTAATGTGCTCGTGTATGTTGATGATTTAATACTCTCTGGAAATGATTCTGCTGCTTTGGCTCTGTTTAAAAGCTACCTTGGCTCCTGTTTTCATATGAAGGACCTCGGGGTCCTTAAATACTTCCTTGGTATTGAGGTTGCCCGCAGCTCTGCCGGGTTGTTTCTTTGTCAACGTAAATATGCACTTGATATTATTTCGGAGGTGGGTCTCTTGGGTTCGAAGCCTGCTATGTTTCCGATCGAACAAAACCATCAACTAGCGCGTGCCACGGGTTCTCTTCTCTCGGATCATGCGTCTTATAGGCGACTGGTGGGGCGTTTGGTCTATTTGGCGGTCACACGTCCTGATTTGACGTACTCGGTTCATGTGCTATCTCAATTTATGCAGCAACCGCGACAGGAGCATTGGGATGCTGCATTGCGTTGTCCGCTATTTAAAAGGTACTCCGGGTTACGGTATTCTCCTGCGCTCGGATAGTGACTTGACTTTGCAAGGTTGGTGTGATTCTGATTGGGCCGTTTGCCCTATTACTCGGAGGTCCCTGACGGGGTGGTTGGTGTTTTTGGGCCATTCTCCGATTGCTTGGAAAACTAAGAAGCAACATACGGTTTCTCGTTCTTCGGCTGAGGCGGAATATCGCTCTATGGCCGCCATAACGTGTGAGTTGAAATGGTTGAAAGGTTTATTATTGAGTTTAGGGGTACTTCATCCCAAGGTCGTTCCCCTCTTTTGTGATAGTCAGTCTGCCATATACATTGCGCAGAATCCCGTCTTCCATGAACGTACGAAGCATATTGAAGTTGATTGTCACTTCGTTCGTGATGCCATTCAGGATGGTCTTATTGCTCCTTCTTATGTGCCGACGACTGATCAGTTGGCAGACATTTTCACAAAGGCTTTGGGCAAATCGCAGTTCGATTATCTCATTGGCAAGTTGGGCATTCTTAACCCTCATGCTCCAACTTGAGGGGGGTATTAGGAAATACATCCTATATTAGAAAATATATTCTATTATTAGGAAAATATATTTTAGCATATTGTGTTGCAAGTTTTATGGGATTAGAAATTTTATGGGGTTAGGAAACTTTCTGATGGCTAGTAATTTGTTTCCTTGGTTTGGGAGATTTTCTAGTGTATGGTGATTTCCTATTGTATTTTGGTTTCCTAAGTTTGCTAGGTTTCCTATTTCTATTAGGTTAGGTCAAAGTTAGCTCTATATAAGCTTGTATTCTATTCAATGAAGGAGAGAAAAAAAGAACAATATTTTCAATACAATTCTTTATCATTGACAAAATAATTTTTGCTTCGTATTTTTGTATTAGTACTCAACCGTAACAGTGGTTACTTGATTAAACAGTGCGTGATGCATATCACTTTAACGGCCTGGGTAACCGGCCTGTTAATTTTTCCTTTGTTACTCTATTGCCTTCAGA
Organism: Berberis thunbergii; assembly: GCA_003290165.1. NCBI lineage: Eukaryota > Viridiplantae > Streptophyta > Magnoliopsida > Ranunculales > Berberidaceae > Berberis > Berberis thunbergii. The sequence goes on from QNQO01002481.1 coordinate 36,684, forward strand.
GTATTCAGGATTCCAACCAAACTGCATATAGGAATTATTATCCCGATAAGAGCCAAACTAAAACTTGATCAAATTATCATCACCTTAAGTTGGTACCGCATGGAGGTAACATATGCCATTTGCCCATCCGTAGGAGACGGGGAAATAAGGACATGCTCAATTACTAACAATTCCTCAAAATGAAAATGTACAACAGCTTATTTAGCCTCATTTCTAGCCCACCTTATTTAAGGATTAGCCATTGCTCTTGCCAAATCTGCACTTGATTTGGTTAGTCATAAACAGTGATTTTGAGGTTGACATCAATGAGATCAATAATTTGTATTGATTTCGGGTAAAACTGGCCGGTAGGATTTGCTAGCCTTTTTTTTTTTTTGCACGGTTTTGATTTTTTTTTACATTTTTTATCCATTTCCTTTAAAACACAACCACCAACACCATTTATAAAAGACGTAAAACTGTAAAAAAAAAAAAAAATACCAAAACCTGACCTAAAAATGACTAATAAACCTGGCTAGAATTGTTGCAGCCCCCTACACTTCTACCCCTTTTATAATTGATGTTTGGGCTGGCTGCCTAGACTTACTCATTGCAGGTGGTGAAGCTGTTTGATGAAATCTGACAGAAATGTAATATTATGCAAAATGAGGCCTTAATGAAACACATACAGACTTGTAACTAGTCTAATGTATGTCCAATTTTTTAATTCAAATTTATCCCACGCTTATCACATCATGGAACCAATGTTCTTATATGCAGAAATTTGTTGGTAGTAGAATTCCCAATTTTCAAACGAATTTAACATTTGCTTGGATGAGGTATTCAGGGATTCCCTGGTTAGGGTCCTAAGCAAAATGACCCAGAACTAGATTTCTACAATCAAACAAAGTCTGATTACCAAGTACAATGCTTTCAACAGCAATGATGGTCAGAAGGGAGTGTTTGGAGTTATTCGTGGATGCTCTTGGTAGGATACATGCCAGACTTGCGAACATTATTTCAGGCTGTGCGCGTTTTTGATAGTACGATGGCCGAATGTTTTGTTGTTGAAGCTGTTCATTTGCTTGTTCAGACCCGCCAATGGCCAACAAGAGTTAACATGGGTGACAGTGGAGCGCTACATTCACTTTTGCTTTCAGACTTGGAGAATCAACAGGCTGACCTACAATGGATGTGGAGACCCCTTAATCATAGTATCGTCACTTCTATTAACTCTTTCAAATTGAACTTGTAATTATATTCCACGTGAATGTAACAGTGAAGCACATACTTTAGCTTCGACTGCTGGACACCGCTTATGTAATATTTCTAATATATAATGTCTTGTCAAAAAAAAAAAGGCCTATCCAAGGTTTACAGGCTGGGACACACGGCCTCTAAGAAGCTAAATGAAAAACATAGACTCGGCACACATCAGAGACTAACATGAACTTTTAAAGTCTTAAAACCATTCAAAATTGGGCACCACTACAATGTAGTAATATTGAACAAGGATCACTAACGTACCTCGCTCTGAAGAACTACAGGAAGCATTTAACCCATCCACCCAAAGCTGAACATTGATAGAAGAATATATACTGTATCAACTCAAAACTTCAATCCAAAACAACGTACACCTTTCTATATTTTTCGAAAATCCAATATATATTGGAAAACAAACTAAAATACAGTTCAGAAGAAGGTAATACAAAAACTCCCCTTAAGAAGGCAAGAGCCAGTAGTAGAGTTCCCAGACTGGGAACTCAATTTGAAAATTGCGATACTTCTATTTAGCAATATCTAACAAAATCTCCTGAATTATCGCAAAACACTTGCTCCGTAATCATAACAATCCCAACACTATATCAAATCACTTACTCCATAATCATAACAATCCCAACATTGTAGTAACATATAGAGTATTCAGTCTCATCATAGCCCAGGCTCACCCTAGCCCAGATAATGACCAAGGTATTTACTAATAATCTTGATACGAAGTAACTATATAGACAAATACTTTCACTTCAACATACCAATTGCGATTCCATTTTCTAATTCTTTACCTATTCGTGGACTTAGACATAACATTAACCAATAATTATTTAGAATATTATAACGATTGATGATTGCTAAACTAAAATAGAAAACAACTGAAAACAAATACTCATACAAGCAAAGCAAAACAGAACAATTCTAATAACATAACAAAATTAACTTGTACGAACCATAAACGATGATTAAATTAACTTGCCAGATTTCAATCCTGGGGGATTTCAACATCGCCATCAGCAATCTCCTCCTGAAGATCCTTAGGGTTCTTGCCATCGACCGTACATCCAACAGATACGCAGGTCCCGAGGATCTCCTTGACAGTGCCAGACAAATCCTTGGCCATAGACCTAGGCCTCATCACCTTGGCGATTTCGATCACATCATCCAGGGAGATGTTACCAGAATGTTTGATATTCTTTACTTTCTTCCGGTCCCTCTCCGGCTCCTTCAGGGACTTGATCACCAAAGCAGCGGCGGAAGGGACGACGGAGACCTTCGCCTGACGGTTCTGCACCGTGAGTTTGACGGTGACTCGGAGGCCTTTCCAGTCCTTGGCCGTCTCCTTGGCTATATCTTCTCCAATTTTCTTGGGGGAGAGACCGAGAGGACCGATCTTTGGAGCTAGTGAACTCGCCGCGCCGACCTCACCTCCGGTGACTCGGACGTAGACGTCGACCACCTGTGAAGGGTCGAACTTCGGCGGCATGGCTGAACGAGGAGCAAATGGGTTCTAGGGTTAGGGTTTTTGGAAGAAGAGGCAATCAAAGTGTAACGCGGCTTGTGGGGGTTTTCGATTTTATAGGGTTTTTGTTCTAATTACTAAACTGTCATCAGAAATCAGAGAAATCCCTTTAGTATCCTCATTTGCATCATGGGCTTGGTTGTTGCACAAAGCCCGGCCCATTCTGTACTTTAGGTTTAGGATGCAAAATGGCTTTATCATTCCAATTCAAGGTTTAATAACAATCATCCAAAGGGGATGCAACTCTTACAACTGCTTAAAATCATCATCATTAAATCACATTTTCGATAATTTTGAGGTCTGCTACACGTATTTTGGCTCTTCAAGTAATGTGGTCTTCTTACATAACCTTTTCTAATTTGAACTCAATGATGTCTTACAAAAGCATATCATTAAAAAAAAATTAAAATTTTTTATTTTGAAGTGTCATGTGTGCACCCCGACCTCCCATTGGCAATACTTTAGGCATATAATTTTTTTATTTGGACTCGGTCAGTTAATGGGACCTTGTTCCTTTGTGCATGTCAGAACAAATGCTAGATTTAAGTAGGGGTGGGCAAAAATCGATTTAAATTCGGTTAACCGACCGAACCGATTTTCAAATTCGGTTCGGTTAAGTAGAAAGAAAATATTTTAAACCAAACCGATTATAAACGGTTCGAAATCGATTTACGATTTTGAACCGACCGATTTATAACCAAATTGACCGATTAATTAGATATATATATAAATAACTAAATAACAAGTAGGCGTCAATACTTTATTAGTGCAACAAATGCATTGCAATACACCCTGTTGCACTAAATCACCCCTTCTCTCAAAGTTTTCAATTTTGGGCTAAAAACTGTGTCTATAAAAAAATTGGGTCTGTAGAAAAATTGGACATGTTTTAATGAAAGTCTTTCAAATGCTTGAGCCTGAAATTTCGGCCCAACCGAACCAAACCGATCCGAAATTCAGTTCAACCAAATTCATCGGTTTACAAATACAAAATTCAGTTTCGGTTTAATAACAATCATCCAAAGGGGATGCAACTCTTACAACTGCATAAAATCATCATCACTAAATCACATTTCCGATAATCTTGAGGCCTGCTACATGTATTTTGGTTCTTCGAGCAATGCGGTCTTATTACATATTCTCTTCTAATCTGAACTCAAGGATGTCTTACAAACGCATATCATTAAAAAAATTAAAATTTTCGATTTTGAAGTGTTATGTGTGCACCCCGACCTCCCACTAGCAATAGTTTAGGCATAGAATTTTTTTATTTGGACTCGGTCAGTTAATGGGACCTTATTCCTTTGTGTATGTCAGACCAAATACTAGATTTAAGGACTTAAATTTACGACTTGCCTAATGTTCATGTCCTCGTAATTTATTTTGATGACATGCTTTAGTCTATGTTTTTCATTTGGCTACTTAAAGAGGTTATGTTTTCGGCTTGTTATATAGGGTTAGACAAACTTTTCATTGGGCTTTTATGACGTCATGTGTGTCTCAGCCTGTAAACCTTGGTTAGGCTGTTGAATGCATTGTACTTCGTAATTGGACTTTGTTTGATTGTAGATATAGTTCCGAGACATTTCGCTAAAGACCCTAGCCAGGAATCCTTTGCGACTGTCCATTGTTATTCCGAAGGACCCTAACCCAGGAATCCCGTAATACCTCATCCAAGTAAATGTTATATTCGATTGCAAATTGGGAATTCTAGCAAGACACTATGTATTCCGTAAAAAGGAATAAGTTAAATAACAAACATTAAATATGAGACACGACATTTACAAATATACTAGGGTGTCAACACGCTTGAGGAGCGTGAATATTCAATATTTTTAAAAGACGTGTAATAATATTATTTTCATTGGTAATGGTCTATTTATAATTTATAGATATTTGAATGTTTTAAATAAATTATATTAGGAGCTTAAGTGTATTTAATGAATATTGAGAGTGACTGGATTTGATTATAAATAATCTGAATTTGAAAAGCAAAAGTGTAAAAAAAAAAATGTAATAATATTTTTTCAATTAAAGACATAAATACCTCTGAGACTATTCATTGGTTTATAATTTTGCATGTAATTATTAAGAACAGAAGAAGACAAAATTGAAATGTAAAATTAGAGTTGAAGACATACATTTTTCACTGTTCATTTGAAGAAGATGAATTATAATAGTAGAGATAGAGATAGCACCAACTTAATCAACCAGAAATTCTAAATTAGGAGAAAAGCGGCGAGGAAACTAGCGAGGGGGAGGGTGTGACCGCTCACCCCCCTCGAGATGCGTGTTTAGTGTGAATCTCAAGGTGGATGAGTGGTAAAACCCCTCCCCATCGCTGGTTTCCTCGCCCTTTCCTCAACATTAAGAAAGGTTATTAATCAACAAACTAGGGGGAAATGATGCACAACTACAAGGGAAACACTCATGCGTAGATGTTAATACATAAAACACGTCCACCAGCCAATGGTGTTATGGTCGAGTGGTTAGGGTTGTGTGGGTTTATCCCTCACGTCCTAGGTTCGAGACCCGTCGACGGCATGGTTACTTTCTTATGGTGTTGACATGTAGGTCGCACCTTGTTTGATAGGTTATGGGATCTTATAAAAACCCAGCTCGCTTTCCAAAAAAAAAAAAACACATCCACCAAGAGTTGTTAACAACCACCATTTCCTAAAGAAAATGCAAAACATTTTTTTGCTAGGTTTTGGACTTTTTACACTTTTATTCTTTCTATAAATGATGTTTGCATTGTGTTTTAAAATAAAAGGGTAAAAGTATTAAAAATAAAAATTCCAAACCTGACTGCCTAGACTTACTCCGAGGAAGTGTGTGTGCCCAACAATCAGCCATGGAGAAACAAAAGCACGGAAACTTATACCAGAAAAGATAACGATGGTAAAAAAAAATCAAAAATTCTAGGGAGTCAGGTTTGGTATACACTTTTGATTCAAGTTTTGGGTTTTTTACATTTTTACCTCTTTTATAGATGGTGTTTGTGATTGTGTTTTAAATAAAATAGGTAAAAAGTGTTTAAAAAAAAATACCAACCAACCAAAATTTGATCAAAAAATGGCTACCAAGCCTGACTACCTAGACTTACTCTAAAAAAATAAAAATAAAAAGGCCTAACATTTATAAAAGTTCGAATCAAACTACTAAAATCTCAACATCTATGTTAGGCAGACCAATGTACTTGAAAACCTACACCCAACACACCGTACTTATCAATCTTTCGTTACCCATGCATCCAGTGAGCCCATACAAATACTCAATTTCAACATAAGATTATGATGAACAATAGCGATCTATAAAGTAGCGATAATTCTAGACAGTCAGTGCTACTAACCATTTTTTTGTCAGGGTTTGAGCTCTTTACACTTCTATCCCTTCTATAAATGATGTTTGTGGTTGCGTTTTCAAGATAACGAGTAAAAGTGAAAAAGAGACAACTCTGACAAAAAAAATAGCCGGTAACCCTTTTGGCTGCCTAGACTTACTCATAAAGTAGATTATAGTTTCGGCAAACATGTGCTATGGGGAAGCACGTGCACACCCAACAACAGTAATTAAAATTATGTCTCATAAAAAGAGGCGTTAGTGGTGTAAGATGCCTTTACTTAGAATACCATCTAAACTAAACAACTAATTAAACCAAAGATAACCCAAACTCAATACATCTCCAGGATTACTAACAAAGGTAAGATAGATACAGGGACGATAAACAATGATGTGCAGAAATCAAAACATAAACGAACTACAAAACATGAAGTACAAATACAAGAAATTTTCTAAACTATTTTAGAGATCGATACAGCCTCAAGCCAATTTATTGGTTTACACTTGGGGATTAACTGTAAGATTTAACTAGATAGTTTATTAAATAATAAAAGATAGAAATAAAAATATATATAATTTATTAGAATATACAAAAGATAAAAAAATAGAAGCTTACAAAAGATTTTCACACTCGAAACTCGCTTACCCTAAACTTGGAAAACAACTTACTTAAATATAGAGATTCCATGCGAAGATAAGCCTCGCTGGAGGATAAGGCTGGTGGACTATTTGTCCTTTGTAAACATTATTGAAATAATGTGAATACTATTCGCATGTGACTGTCGGCAGATACTGCTGTAGCTGCTTTTGTAGTGGATGAACAGTGGCTTCATGTGGATGCCTTTGCAAAAAGAGATGTTGTCGGGATCGAAAGTATCTTGTCTTGTAGTGGTTGTTGGCAGATGTTGCCCTTGGTGATGCGGACGGTAGGTCCATCAATCAATACGAGAAAAGACGTCATAACAGTCATCCTCATTGAGTGCAACTGTTGGTTCATCGTCTTCATCTGAATCTTCTGAACAAATCTTTGACAATGTTTCAAAGAGTTGAGCTTTTGTAGGTTTTTCTCTAAGCTGCTGTTGTATATGTTGATGAAAAAGCTTAGCCTCTGAAAGAGGTTAAATGGGATTCACCTGAGGAACAAGAAAATGATTATTGCCTGAGAAGAAGGGAATAATGCCTTCTTTTGCAACTCTGGAGTGGTCAAATTGTGCCCACCATTTGACTTTAAAAAGGCGGCAGAACCACGAGGGAACATTTTTGGATTGATAAGGTTTACTTAATGCTGAGCAGGTATAATCCCAGCATAAAATTCAGGATAAACCAAATCTGATGAATAACCAAAGTGACAAAACCTACTCTGTAACAGGAATTGGAGGTTGGTACTTTTCTTGGAAAATCTTTCATCCTTCTTGAATAGCAGGAGGAAGGATATCTTGGATCGGACCAAAATGACTCCACCAAATGTGTTGGAACCAAAGAGGAACATATTTATGTTTGAACTTTCGGCAGAATAAAAAGAACCATGAATGACCACAATTCTGTAATTGTGTGTAGAAGGCTCTTAACCAAGCTAGCTTGTAGTCAAGATAATTGTACGTCTGAGGAACATAGTTTATTGAGAAATTCTTGTGGTAGTGAGGGAGCTGATGCCAATCAGCTTCTGAGAGAACTTTGAGGATCTGACACTTGGAATGTGTGATCATTTCTTGGTGGTATTTGTCATGATGATGGGTGAAGATCACAGAATCTGAATCTACGAGGATAAACTCATAAAACTCTTGTGATTTTGTATTGCCTGCTTCTTCAAACTGTTGTTGCTGAGGAAACAAATTTTTGGCGATGAGCTGGGGCTCTTTGACTAAAGCATACATTGATGGCTCGATCAAAGTGATATAATCAAGGCATGCTTTAAGAATGTAAGGATTTGGTGCCGAAGTTTGCGGCTTTGTAAAACTGGTTATGGTGGAACCAGTTGCTTCTTCTTGGTTCAACAGAGTGAACTTTTGTGAAAGAGAAAGGGCATAGGAAAGAGGGGCTTGATGTTGTGAGGCAAAAGACACCATAGCATATTGGGATTTTGATTTGGGTTTAGACAAAGGAGAAGGGCGAGAAAAAGTTCTAACTCATCTTTGCAGGAACTCTCTTGTTAGAAAATTTGCAAGAGAGTTATCAGCTCCTTTTATAAACTTTATTTCAAAATCAAAGGCTAAAAGAATACCTTGCCACCTGGCAAACATCTGTTTAGAAACGAGATTTAAAACGTATTTAGTTAAAATCTCTTTGGCAGATTGACAATCAACTTGTAATAAAAACTTTTGATTTATTAAATCATCTTGAAATTTCATGATGCACAAGACGATTGACAAAACCTTTTTCTTGATTGTGGAGTAATTGAATTGGACAGAATTCCAAATACCAAAATGGTATTGGACCAATTGAATTGAAGTAGAATCAGGAAGACGTTGTTTGAGAATACCACCGTATCTTAAATTGGACGCATCTGTTTCTACAATCTTGTAGGCTTCTGGATTGGAAATCCCTACACAAGGCAGATGCTTGATTTTAGATTTGACTTGACAGACAACCTGAGAATGGGCTTTCAGTCCATGGGTCTGGGTTTTTCTTAAGTCTAGCAAATAGAGATTTTAATAAAACTCGAAGGCCTTTGTAAAAATCTGCAACATAATTAAGAGAACCTAAAAATCGTTGTAATTGGTTTTTATCTTTTAATTCATCGAAAAATTTGTTTGCAAAATCAATTGCCCTAGATATGGGGGTGAGAGTCCCATGAAAAATTTTATGTCCAAGAAATCGACATTAGTCTGAAAAATATTGATTTTTGTTGGCGAAAGAACTAAACTATTTTCTTTGATAATTCTTTCAAATTGATGCAAATGTTTCCAGTGGGCTGGAATTGATTATGAGAAAACAAGTATATCATTAATATACAAGATTGTAAAGGTTGACAATTGGGAGAAAATATCATTCATGATATTTTGAAACTCAGTAGGAGCATTCTTGAGAACATTCCATTCAAAATGACAAAATGGAACATTAAATGTTGTCTTGTAACGATCAAAGGGATGGATCTGAATTTTCCAAAATCCAGATTTGAGATCAAACTTTGAGAAAACACATGCTGAGTGTAATATTTTAAGAAGATATATCTTGTTAGATATATGATACATAATCCATTGCAAAGCCTGGTTTAAAGACTTATATTTAATAACAAGGCGATGACTGTCTCGTTCTAATTCAGCTGCTTTGTTTACATAAAAGACTGCACAACTCTATGGAGATTTAGAATGCCTAATAAGTTTTTTGGAAAGCAAAACTTTGATTTCTTTTTTGCAATGTTTCATAAGCTTAGAATTCATTTGAATTGGTCTAGCTTTGGTTGGAATCATTGAATCTTTAAAAGTGGGTTCATAAGGTAGACGAACAACATGACGTTGCTGATGCCAAAAAGCATTAGGAAGTTCAGAACATAATTCCTTTGTCAAATGTTCATGGTATTGAACTATTTGAGTTTAGAGTTTGGGGTCTTGAATTTGCTGATCAATGCGTCTGAATGCAATGTCTGCTATGAGAGATTGCAAATGTTGTTGTTTCTGAGAAATGAAATTAAGAAAACAAGTATCATTTCTGATATTGTTAATTTCTATAATTTTAGGTTTGTAAATAAAAGGAAACTCAACGTCTGTGCCAAGAATTTGGGTTTTAATCCCTGATGTTGTAACAAAAAATGGATAGATTGTTGCAAAAAATGGTGTTCCAAGAATCATCTTTTGGACCATGTTTTGGACTAGCAAAAAATCTTGTTTGATACAAACTTTGTATTAACAAATATGAGCATTGGTTAATTTGTATTGTATAGCTAACTTTGAATTGGTAGTTGTATATAATTTTTGTTTTGTAATTTCAAAATATTTGGTAGGTATTAATCCTTCCGCAACACAGTTAAGATCAGCTCCGGAATCAATAAGAGCTATACATGTGATAGTAATTTATTTATTGATAACGAGGTTAACTTTGCAAAATCATCGTTGATGTGTAACTTTGTTGATTTCATTTAGGAAAAGAGGAGGATTAATTTCAACTGGGGTCTCAGAAGAAGAAGGCATATCAGGTAAAAATGTCCTTTGTAATCCATTGATACGAATATCAACGAGAAAATGATTTTGTTTTAAAATCATAATATATTTTTTGATATGATTGACTTATTGCCGAATATCAGATAAATTGACAGGGATAGAAGAATAAGATCTTCTAAACTTATCAATAATTGTTTTATGGTCATAAAATGGATTTATGACCTTTGGGGTTGGTTTTGTGGTTAAATTTGTTTTGATATGTTGAAGATACTTTGTTTTGAGCTTAAGATCTTCAATACGATCAACAAAATCTAAAAGAATGTTGGATTCTTTTGTTTTTGAAAGCATGTTGATGCTTTTGAGGTTATGACAATGACATGCCTCTGCGCATTCTCCGTCACTAACCTTTTCAGATTGTTCGGAATTAGAAGAATAATTCAAATTGAAAATTTGAAGATCTTCGTCTGAATTGTCTGATTCAGAGTTCATTAGAACCTGAAGAAACATGTTCTTAATATCGTCAGGAGCTTGAAGCTCTCTTGAATCTTTTGGGTCGTTATGCAATTCTTTGCATAGTGACCAGGACGACCACATTTAAAGCAAACGGACTTTGAATGAGTATGGGTTGGATACTTCTTAAATGGTTTGGTAGGCTTGGGTTTATGCGTATTATGCTTCTTGGGCTGACTATAATATTGATTATAGTCTTTGGGCTGGAGTTGTTTAGGTCCATATTGTTTTTTGGACTTAAACTGTCGAGTAGGATGGGACCTGTATTGTAGTTTTGATTGATAAGGCTTTTGATGAGGGAGTTTAAAATCATCATAGCCATAATGTTGACAGAAATCGCCAAGTTCTCTTGGGCCATTGATATTATGTTTCTTTAACTGGTTTTTAAGTCTTAAATCATTACAAATACGCAAAACACATTTGTTAATGAAACTAATGATATCTCCAAAGGTAAGACGTTCATAAGGAACGTCTTCTTGATAGATTCATTGTAAATTTTCTTTAACATTTTCAGCAAAGATTGGTGGAATACCAAAAATGAACTTTCTCTTCCAAAAAGGGTTATTTGCATCTGATTGAAACATAACATTTTTAGGAAGATGTCTTTGTACCACCGAAAGTGGCTCAAAGTCGGACATTTGTGGATCATCAACAAATCTTTGGATTTGTTCTGAAATTCACTAGGATCTCCCATAAAATGTTTTAAAATACATAAAATCTGAGTATGAACTGAATCAGGGATCTCTGAACCTTGTTCTGTTTTTATAGAATTACCTAATAAGTCAACTTTTACTGCATTAAAAATTGATTGTTGCTCACCAATTGTTAGGTAGTTATCCCACCATCATTTGAGTAGTCCAGAACAGCCAGCAATGATAAGGGATGCAATTGTCCTATCATTCTTTCCTTCGCTACGATGAGGCGAAACCTGACCATTTCCTTGGTTAACTCAATAATATTTTCTTCAATTAAATCATCTATGTTCCATGTATAGAAGTTACCTGTACAAAATGACCCATATACCTGAAGAGATTTTTCTTCATATTGCATGTCAGGGAGTAATGGTCTTGGATAAAAATTTATAGTTGTTGAAAGGGGATTTTGATTTTTTCCCGTAAGATTTAGCAAACTTAAGGGCATTGGCTTGATAAGGATGTAGTTTAAATGATCCAGTTCAGCCATAGGATCAAAATCACTATCCAAATTCATTGCTTGAGAAGACAATGTATTGATTTGAAAATTTGATTTTAAATTGAAAGCAGCCAATTTAAGATCAATTTCTTTAATTAATTGATTTGGTGTGGTTAACACATTTTGTTCAACAGACGTAGGTGTAAAGTATGTTGCTGGTTTTGATACATTAAAGGCTTGTTTATGAACCAATTGGGTATGAGCCAACTGATCTTGGATCAATTTATCTCCAATCTCATGCAGCAAGATATTGGTGTAATTATTCTGTTGAATAATTTTTCCAAGACCTTTAAATGTATTGTCGATCTGAGGATCTTTGAATGGTGACGCCAAAACATCACAATCTAGAGTTGAAAATTTAATTTCTTCTAAAGGTGGTTATAAGATGGATTCTTTGGCTTAGTTTGTTTCAGTTGTATGTCAAAATTTGGAATTAGTCTTGATAACATTTATGCTAGGAAGATAATCAGAAAAATACCAGTCTAAAAATGATAAATTTTCTTGCATTTCTTCACAACATGCATAAAATTGTTTTCCTAATTCAGTTCTTTGTTCTTCAGTGGTTTGTGCATACAATTGATCTCTTATTTGTTTATTTGAAGGTTTTACAAATGCTTGTTTTATCAATTCCTTGTTTAGGATAAACTCTGTTTGTAAAACATTCAGTTGTGAATGAGAATGAGGATGATCTTCCATCTCAGATTGAATAGGCGACTCAGGATTGTAGATTGGTTGCGGGATCTAAGTGGGGAAGGACATCGGGAGGTGTCTGGTTCCTTGGGATTTGTGATGGTGTTGTTTTGAAAAAAATATTGATCTTCTTCTTGAGTCAAACAATTTAAACTTGTCTTTCTTGACTCAGAGAATTGTAACTCAATCGTTCCGTTTTCAAGAGTCAGAATTTGACTCAATCAACTGGGAACAGGTCTTCTAAGTTCAGTGGGAACCTGCCAAGTGACTGGAATGGTGATTTGGTTCCAGTGAATTGTCTTTGGGACAATAACACTTGTTTTTTCTTTATTTGCCTGGAAAAGAATGATATATCCTTTTGCAGACTCCATCAATGCCTTAGGGCTCAACTGAGTTTTTATGGCTTTGTAGGTTATCTTGTAGATCAAAGCCAATGGTTTTGATACAGGAAGCATATCATATCCAGATGTTTGGATATTGAGAGTCAGTGTTTCTAGGATATGTGGATCCGTAAGAGAAACTGAGAAATTAGGGTAACAATCAAAATAGATTGGACCCATTGCAAGAGTTGACTCTGCAATTCCTAAGAGCGAGTCATCGAACCTATTGAATCGACAATCGCGAAGAACGATCAAAGAACAGGTGTCTAACCCTGTTCTTGTAAGGGGTTTTATCTTAATTTGAATCAATCCAATATGGATATACTTGTATTCTTGACTTTGAATAAATTCCAAAGTTTCATTTGAAAAAAATTGTTTTGATTCCATGGATCCATCGAAAGATATAGTTTGTTCAACCATATCAATCAGATCTTCTGTTTTTTTTAGAAAACAGGGATTTGGAAACATTGTAAATGTTTTTGTAAGGAATCTCTGGTATTGACAATTTTTGTAAATTCTTTTCAACTTCTGAAATTTTACATTCCATGTGGTTTACACCATCTGGAATCTGTCTTGACCTAGAGCTAGAAGTTCGGGTAAATTTTAAAAGCAAAGACATTTTTCAAAATCTTTGGGGTTCAGGAATTGAGAACACTGTACTCGGACCACCTACAGCTGGAACACTAGTATGGGACCACCTAACCCGTAAACATTGCACTCATCATGGCGACTTACACAAGGCTCTTAACGGCTGACCAACATACTTACAGACTTACCAATGCTATCAACGACTGACCAACAGTACTTAGGACTCACCAACTATTTCCCCCCGAAGAAAATGGAATCCAAAACTCAACAAAAACATTATATCGAGTCACCAAGTACCAATGGCCTTTAATAGTGTTTCAAGAGGATAGTCAATTTTTCTTTTCCATCAATAATTATGAACCAAATATAAACCATTTTTTAATTCTCACTTTCTATGTTTCTCACATTTGTTACGTGGTTAATTTCATATATCCTCAATTTTAGGCAGTCTGACTTTATAGCCAGTTTTTAGTTAAGTTTTTGGCTTTTTACACTTCTAGCTCTTCAATAAATAATGTTTGTGGTTGTATTTTAAAGAGAAATTGTCAAAATATAAAATCACTCAAATTTAACTAAAAAATTACTTTAAAGTCTGACTGCCTAGAGAAATTCTTTCATATATAGATTCAAAAAACAATTTATCCAATTATGCATGAAGTACGAGAGAATTCTCAAGTAAAATCCTTGATGTGTCCCTTAAACTTTTCATCCATAGTACTATCTATCTCAACATTTATGGTTTGAGAGTTTAAGTATTATAAAGTAAATATTAGATTTGAATAATTGTTGTAATTTTCATCTATTGATAATTTTTTGAATTTTTATTTTAAATCTAAACTACTTAACTCATTTTTGAAATGAATGGTAAAAAGCATGTCTTCAACTTTAATGTTAATTTTTCATTTTGCCATTTTCTATTCTTAATAATTACATGTAAATCCAAAGATTAATGAATAGTTTTAGTGGTATTTGTGTATTTAATTGAAAAAATATTGATACATTTTTTTACGCATTTGCCTTTTCAAATTCAAATTATTTATAATCAAACACAACCCCTATCGATGTTCATTAATTACACATAAGCCCTAAACACAATTTATTTGAAGCTCTTCAATTATTTATAAATTACCCGGAATCAATACCGCCTTTTTCTTTTGACCAACGGATCCTCGAACCAACCTGTCCTTAGATAGAGGTTTATTTTCATTTCATTTTTACCAATTTACCCTTAAAAAGTTAAACTATTAATCAAAATCATTTGATTTAAATATTCAATAATTATACCTAAGTCCTTAACATAAATTATTTGAAACCCTCTAATTATTTAGAAATAATAAAAAAAAAACCTTGCATCTAACTTTTGAATTTCTCCTTTTGCTTTCCACATTTCATACTTTTACAATTAAAATCAGTCTCTCTCAAACATTGCTTATTTATACTTATGCCTCTATTATAAATTATTTGAAGTTTCTTATTTATTTATTTATAAACTATACATATACTCTTAAAATTATATATAATTATTTTATTTTAAATTTTCAATAATAATATTATTATTAAATTGAATTGTTATCTTATCTCTACCGGCATTTTGAGAGCATAGAGCTGCCATGTTGTATGTGTTTGCTCTCAAATTGTCGAAAACGCCCTGAAAGGCTACTACTATGTGGCGTAACCAAAAATTTTGAAACTCTCTTTGTATATTTCAAATGGTGTCGACCACAATTCAATTCTAAAATGCAAATAGTTTGGTTGTTCCGGAGGATCAAACAACTTTTATGTTTTATATTTCTAAATGGTGTTGACACATGGCACTAAGTACAAAAGATAAGGGCTTTGCAAATTTTCTGTCATCCAAGTTCTGATTTAAGCCCAATAGAGTTCTCTAGATTTAATTTAAATTTTAAATATAAATAAAGTTTAACATAATTATATGCACAGTATAATGAAAATTAATAATGATTTTATGTCTTCAACTTGATTTTCCTTTCCATTTTGTCCTTCCAACTCTATGGTAATTTAAAAGTCTACAGACAAAATGATAACACATAATTTATTTTCGTATTTTATTTTAAAAATGCTGAAAATACGACAAAGAATCAGAGTGACATACCAAAAACATAACACTGTACCCGTGTTGTGCCAACGATACGGTTATATATCATTTATAATAGTAAATCGATGAAGATGAAAAAATAGATTAATATTAATATTTTGATAAGCTATCATTTATTTTCATATTTAATATTTTAATGATCTATTTAGAGAGTGTTAAAAAACACGAATATATACCATATGAAAAATGTACGGTGGTGCCAACAACACCCCTAAAAGAATAGTAATGAGCAGTTCTATATGGCGAGGAAACGGGAGAGGAACGAGCGAGGGGAAGGAGGTGGCGGGGTGAAAACCGTTCACCTCCCTCAAAATGCGTCGTTTTCTCGCCTACTTCCTCGACATTTAGAATTTCTGGTAATAAAATCAAAGCACTGAATATTCGCACAAGGCTTAAACTGTTGAGAGAGACTGAAAATTAAGTATGCAGTGGACAACACGGAGCAAATGCAGTCCCCCAATACAGCTGTGGAAAGGAAAGTATTTCTATCTGAAATTCTGGAAAGGATCCAATCAATCACTGGCCCCAATGTCACGTGCGGTCACGCTTCCAATTCCGTAACCACAATCTCCAATAGTGACAATCGTCCTATGGACACTTGTCCTCATCTCATCGCTTCCTCAACCTCAGGCCCCACTAAATATCACCACGTCACAACCACGAATTTACCATTCTACCCTCTCATCGTCTTTCCTGTCAACCGCTGCAAATCATTTTCGGACACATTTACCGTCAAAAACTCCACGTGTCAAATCATATGCCACGTATTTATTGTAACGCGCTTAAAGTACCCTGGCCCACATCCTTAGTTCAGGCGCAAATATGCTAATAAATCTTAAAAACTCTCATAAATTTGAGGGTATTCTCGTCCTTTCATCACTTCAACGCAAATTTAGAGAGAGAAACGAATCTTATCCGTCTACGATACGCACAACATATCTATAAAGTAGGAGAAATTTCAGCTCACTCTACAAACTATACAACGAAGAAGAAGGCAATTTTTTTTGTAAGAGAGGTGTGCATACTTAGATTTTTGTTCTTGAAAATTCTCTAGAATGACCACAAGCAAGAAGAAGAATTACTTCCGTCAACAGAGTTACCACCAATCTTCTGAACCCATGTTCGAGTTCGAAGAGGCCGATCTTCGGATGTCCTCAAACCAGGTTGATACGAAGAAATCAATCCATAATTCAAGAACCATGAATAAATCGAGCAAGAAGAATGGTGAGAGAGTTGTAGAGGAGACTGCGATTTCACTGCCAATAAACGTACCAGATTGGTCGAAGATCCTTAGGGATAATGAATTAGAGGATGTTGATGAGGAAGAGGAGAATAGGGTGGTGCCTCCTCATGAGTTCTTGGCGAAGCAATTTGCGAGGGCAGGTGGTGATGGTGATGGTGTTGGTGTTGGGTCTTTTTCAGTACATGAGGGTGTTGGGAGGACTTTGAAGGGCAGAGATTTGAATAGGGTTCGTGATGCCATTTGGAAGAAGACTGGGTTTCAAGATTGATTATTGATTGAATTCATCATGTTTGGAATCAACTATGTTCAACTTTTTTTTTTTGAATTTGGGGTTTTAGATCAGATCGAGCAGATAGTTGTTGTAATTGACGTGACGGATTACAAATTTACTTAATTTTCGAGAAAGTTTGCTCGAAAATTTGTCCGTGGAAAGAAACTTTCAATGCGCTTTGCACTTTACCAGTGCACTGTAGTTTTACTATTTTTAATAAGAATAAATGAGTACAAGATATGTTTCGATTCGACAATTCTAGCCAATTGGGTTGGCTACTTATTATTTTTTTATTATCAAGTTTAGGTATTTTTTACTACGTAATGGTTGTGACTGAGATTAATTTTTCACTATTCATAAAAATCACAGTACAGGCTTCTTGGAATCAAATTCACAAAAATAGCAATTTTCATATCGGTTTAATTCCGTGTGTGTATGGTTTTGTGTTAGTTAAAAAATGATGATACAGTTCTCCACTTTGCTTTTGTGAGTAAAATTGCTACTGTGAATCGATATTGAATTATGTTGACTAAAAACGTAACACTCAAGTGTACGTGGCAATGAATATAGATAGCGAGATTGCTTATTGACAAGCAATTGGATTTTTTTTTCTTCTTTTGGTTGGATGAGAAAGACGATATTGGTTGGAAGTAAGGATGGCAACGGCGTGGATTTGAACAAATTCATTCCCGTTTCGTTAAGGAATAACGGATTCCCAAATTCGTCCCGCCAATTCGTTTATAGATTTATTTAAAAACTGCATCCGTCCCGCACAAATATCCGTTAAAAAAAATCTCTAAATCAATTGTGAGATATCTCAGTTCAATCATAAAAGTAGGTAATCCATCTTACTACAGTAAAATATACTTCACTCGTTAACACCAGTAGAATTCATATAAAAATTATAACAAAAAATTACAAAAAACATACAAAAAAAAAAAAATCTCGATCAAAAGAATCTTGAATCTGATATCAGAGATCTGAATCTTTGATTTCTCTTGCAGTGAGGGAAAGGCATGGAAGGGAGGAGAGAGGAAGGCGGGGAAGGGAGGGGAGAGGGAGGCGGTCGAGATGGAGATGACCCTCGCTTCGCTAATGGAGGGGAGAGGGAGACGTTTTTTCGAAGCAGAGAAATGGAGAGGAGACAGAGATGACCACGGCCAAACTAGAAGGAGACGCTTCGCTGTGAGAAGATTGTGAAAGTGAGAGTCGAATCTTGAGTGAGATTTGATAATAAGGGGAGAATGTGAGATGTGAGTGAAAGATATCTAGGGTTTAATCCCTTTATATAGTTGAATGATAATTTTGTAATTTTATCGATTAAACGGATATCCGTGGGGGTGGATATGGCCAAATCCGTATCCGCCCCGATTAATAAATGGATACAGATTGGAAATCCGTATCCGCCCAAAGATTTAGTGACCCTTTACTAAATCCGCCCCAAACGGGGCGAATGAGGCGGATATCCGTGAAAATCCGCCTCACTGCCATCCCTATTTGGAAGAGTTACATACAAATGACGAAAATACCCTTTGTAGTTTTGTGAAGAAAGTGACACTTTACCATTTTTGCTGGTATTAAATAAAGCAAAAAATCTAGAGAGCAAGGCTAGCGACACGAGGTTTTGTGTCTGTGTGATTGTGCTCGATTGAGCTATTATGAGCATTTCTAAGATGATGGATGGCATTGGGCTTGGCCTGACTCTCTAGATAAGTTCTAAATAAAGAGTGCGTCTTGAGAGCGAGGCCTGTAGTGTCAGGGGAGAATCTCAGCATGTTTTTAAGAGAGAGAGGAGATTTTGTGTTAAGCCATCCAATTATACATAATGTTGATTAGGTTCGACCTATGGTTTCCATTTGACATCCCATTTACCATGGAAATATGAATCAGGCTGATTTAAATTTGATCCGTCTCTCTTACATGATAATAAGGAACTTCGAATTGTAATCGGGGCTCTTGACTAAGAAAGTGAGAGTACAAATAACAAATGTATAGCGTTGATCAAGATATGCAAGTCTAATGACATAAATATTGTAACATCGACTGATATATTTTACAAACCAATCTTCTAGAGTAATAAGGAACTTTGGTGTTTGATTCAAGTTGCCACTATTTGGGTCATGCATTTATGATTGTTTTTAAATTTTGAGAGGTGGGTTAGGTGTTTGATTCATTTTTGAAGGAAAGTGACTTCACAATGACCCCCTTGTCTTGTTGAGAGTATTTTTGTGAACATTATTAGGAAGGTTGAGATCCAGTTGTACATGATGTTTGGTTAAGTTTATGTTTTTAGGGTTATGTGAATTTCCATAGTTCCATCTCCAGTCGTCACAAATATCTAATTAGGGATAGCAATGAAACGGATTTATTATACTTATATCAGAGCCTCACTCCAAAGGATAAACCGACATGTCTCCCTACGAGTTTAAATGAATTGACTCGTAGACACGAACATATCCAATCAATTTAAAAGAGCAACAATGACCTTCCAATTTAACCATAACTTTCCTAACAAATCCAACATCTCCAATCATCTTTATTCAAAAAGAGTTATAACTACATTTGGAGGTATTTAAAATTTGGAGTTTTTGTAAGATGATTAGGCATATACTAACTTTTGAAGGATTGGGAATGACTTTCAAAGGAACAAGGGCTTGACACTTGCTCGTTTGTCTTGACGAGTTATTTCTTGGACATTAGAGGTTGAGCATCTAATTGTATATGATGTTCGGGTAGGTCAAGGTCATTGTGACCATAAATGCCTATATAATCTAACATCTAGTCAAACAGTGTGTAATTGGGCATTGTTTTAAACAGGAGAAGGCTTGGGTAGAAATTTCAAACCTTGCAATTTCATTCCTCTATTCCTTTTTATTTCCATGCAAATTTTGTATCTCACTTTTTTTTTTTTTTTTTGGTAATTTTTCATGGTGGTTATTAGTATAAATTTTATTCTTCTAAAAACTAGTAAGATGCAAAGTTGGAAATTCTACCGATCTCTATAAGTCAATCGAAGGACCAAGAGAAAGCTTTTCATACTCGCTTGTTGACAGATATACAGACCAGCCCAATGCATGAATTGAGGAAGTGAACATTACCCCATTCAGATCAGGTGAACTAGAATTCAAGTCTAGAGACCATCTTAATCACCATTGTTTTGAATTCACGGAGTAGACTATTCGCATAACCTCGAGAGAATATCCAAAGATACTATGTCCTCTAGCATCTCGACGGACGAAGAGCCAAAAACAGTACCCAATACTGTGGAAAATAGGAGAATCAGTAGAATCTTCAAGGGAGAACTGTGAAATTATCAATGACGAGGGAACGAGATGGTATGTACAAGCTTTTGGATAAAAATAAAGTATTCTTCTTTAGAAACAAAATTACTGGAAGAGTAAACTTCTCTTTGAACTCAAAGATCTATTATCATCCCCCTCCAAGGCCTGCAAATCTATATATATATATATATATATATATATATATATATATATATTTTTTAATTCTTTTGGAAATTGAACTGGATTTTAATGACCCCAAAACCTTTATACAAATGAAACAAAAGTAAAAGCAAATACTGAAACAAACTCTCACAACAGAGAATTCACCAAAACAAACCTAGACTAACCGAGTTCATATCTCATGAATACGATATATGGAATTCTGAGTCAGGTCTCATTTCCTGATTTCAAGAACCCAATCGAGAACATAAATAAAATAGTACATACAAAAACACTAGTAACAATTGAAAATAATGCATTCTATCACAGGTTCAAACTACTGTGTGTTTCGTTTTAAGAAATAAAAAATTAATAAAAAACAATTAATTAAAGAAAAAAATAAATAGCAAGACCCAAAAAACCATGGGAAATAAGAATGGCAGTAGGGTCGATTTATCTCCATCTTTCACGTTATAGCTCAATTTCTTTTCCTAATCATGCTTTCATCGGCTTGAAACCTGCTTCACCAAGACCGTGCTTGGTGACTAGGAGTCTGGCACTATTTCAGATATTACCATATTGAAACCTAGATGGTATCTAGGTTTAATGTTCAAAATTTGGACATTTACATGATCACAACAGAGCTATTGTGTTGTAAATGTACAAAGTTCAAACATTTCCCCATGACTGATCCTCTCAGGATCTTCAGTAACATACATGGTGCGGGTGGATGCTTGCATAATCATTCTTAGATGTATTTTGGACTGCAGAAAAATGAAAGGCTCTTTGAGTGTGCTATAACAAAATCTACTGTTGAATTGCCAGAAATTTATCACTTGTACCAATATAACCTAGACAATTACGATGATGACTAGAAAAGAGCTCAGAGAACAAACCAAAAACCAGCGCTAAACTGAGAACAAATTCTGATGACGACGTCTATATCCTTAACCTGCTGAGATCAGAGCTTGAGTTGCTTCATCCCTTGTATAGTTGCAGATTCTTGCATGCTGTTTCCTGTTGTGTTTGTTGTCTCTTCTATCCGAACATATGACTTGATAGTTGTGTTGGCAACTTCTTCCACCTGAATCGATGATTTGGCTTGGATGTTGTTTCCAGTTGTCTTCTTCTCAATCTCTTCTGTCAGAACAGATGTTTGCAGGTTGTTCCCTGTTGTGTTCACAATCTCTTCTATCCGAACCAATGACTTGGGTGGCATGTTCAAAGTTGTGTTTACAATCTCTTCAATCTGAACTGAGGACTTTGTGCCCTGTACTGACATACACTGTTGCATGTTTTTTCCAGTCGTACCCACTACATCTCGCACTCTCTCTCCCATCTGAATTGATGACTTTGGTGGAGGATGGAACTTAATAACAGGCGAGGGTTCCTCTATCTGGACTGGTGGAGCAGCAAAAACTGGCATAGCCTGCCTTATATGGATAGGTGGGGCAATATGCACAGGGGGAGGAGGTCCCATCAGCTGAGAAGGCTGTATAGGAGCTGCAGCACGTGGTGGAGCAGAAAAGACTGGAACTGCAGTTCTCATTGTCACTGGTGGTGCCATTCCATGGTAAGGTGCTCTTTGGTGTCGAATGGGAACGTAAGGTGTTGCATTCGCTGCAGGGAATTTAAGTGGGCGTGGTCCTCGGCTTTCATATAAATGTGATCGTGATGGTGAAGAGGGATCATTTGTGCTCATCATCATAGGTCTATTCCGCGTAACTGACTTGGGTCGGATTAAGGGAAGTATCCTGGATGTTGTAACAGAGGAATGTTGTGCACTTAGTGGTCTCACGTTTTGCATGGGAAACTTCTTCGGAAAGGGAGAGCTACCATTAGGTGAGTTGGCCATTGCCATCTTCTCCTTTAAACAGTAATTCAGCAGGGCCCTTGCTATGGTCACCTGCTCTTGCTCGTCATTGTTCTCTGCCTCTGATGATAAGCCCACATCTTGCTTTGCCACTATCATGGTAAAAAAGGAACATGTGTATCAGTCATAAAGAATTTGATGTTCAATTATTTGAGTATTAGACATGTCATATTAGAAGTAAGATGTAAAAAACAAGAATAAACAAGTCAACCATGATTAAATACGCATATTAGTGACTTGCACAGTTTGGTTGTTAACCACACTATTTTGGACCGCATTTGGTTGAGCTAAATTAAAGTTTATACTAGACAAGACATTACGGTTTGGCAACTGAGGTATGAGAAAAGAAAATTTTCAGTCCTAAAACATGATGATAACTATTTGATAAAATAAAAAGGATGGCTTCTTGATAACTTATTAGAATCACCTACTTGCATTGTATTTTATTCACTTGGGACAAACCCACAGACAAAAGTGACTTATAATAAAACTAAGCCAAATGGGCCTTGGTTAAACCAAAACAGTTTAAATGTCATCAAACAATGTACAAAAAAGAAGTGCCTTCCGTATTCTCGATGACAAATCTTGGGAATCAATCCTACTCCTCTAGCTAGACAATCCCCATGTGTGTATACGTAACTCCTCAGCACTCGCTCTGGCTTTGGAGAGAATGACAACTTATCATGTGTTAGAGATTCCTAACTCATTGACTAGCCTCAGCTTCTTTAGCGAACCCAGCTTGCAGAATCACAGTATCTCTTCAAGGAGAACCTTTTCATCATGTTTTGCAGATTCTTACAAATGTCAATCAACTGGCATAGGCCTGTTCTAAGTGCACCATGTATTCTATGGTAGCAAACATATATGCGCTTACGCCCTTGTCTAGCATTCTAGCTCATTTCCGTGGCCATATAATCGCAAAAACTTTTAACCATAGCAACAGTTCCAACTTCAAAATTTACAACATTATTGGCCTATATCATCCATAACTTGCCTGCGAAAGTCAAAAGTATAACCTGAAGACTTTCATGATCAAGTACTCTTTTGATATTTGTACCGACTATTAATCAAGTGCCCAGCCAGTGCTTTTCCCCCGATTTATCCACATAATTGTTCCCAATCCCCAACTACATGAGCAATGTTTGTTTTCATACAAATGGTAACATACATCAAACTTTCCACACTAGAGGAGTAGGAATAATTCCTTTTCATTTTTTCTTTCATTGGTTGTGGGATAAATTTTAAAACTTGAAATTGTTGGCTAGTGACTTGCTAAAAGGTTTGGCCTCATTTATAGCAATCTTTCAAGTGTGAGAATTTTCTACTGGCAAGATATTTTGTCATTGTTTTGGTAGGAATTGTGATCTCTTGACATAGAGGCATTCGTTACAGCCAAGCGTAAACATCATCCATGCAAATGTCACACATATAGTACGCCATAGCATACCAAATTAAGATTCCTAGCTTAGATAATGTGCTAAAGCCTAAAGATCACTAATTTATACTATTAAAAAAAATTGAGTCGTGCTTCGAACATGGTATGTGAAACAGGCTATCTTACGCACTCCAGTTCTAATTGGGAAACCATCCATACATTCTAGTACTTGAAACAAAATAGTTTATAGAAATTAACAGAACTCACAATGTTTTAAAGCTGACCACGCTGCCATGGCTGCATTTTTCTCCGCTTGCTTTTTGTTTTTGGCAGGTTCACCTGTGAAAATTATCCCAGCCAACTCCACTGTGCAGGTAAAGACAGGTTGGTGTCCAAGACCTGAGCGTACGGTTGTATATAGGGGTAAAGTTATTCCAACTCTTTGTGAAACCTCTGTAACAGGTTCTTGTAGACCCCTGTTTCATCCTGTAAGTTAAAAGGGTTAAGTCCATAACTGAGTGAGAAATCAATACATAGACTTTTGCCATTAGAATCCTATGTCACTAGCCTTCCCTCTTATAAGTAAGCTTAATCCTTCCAAGATTAAAATAATACCATCAAAAGGGACTTAATCTTTTTTTTTCCTTCTACAAAAC
This sequence comes from Berberis thunbergii, assembly GCA_003290165.1. NCBI lineage: Eukaryota > Viridiplantae > Streptophyta > Magnoliopsida > Ranunculales > Berberidaceae > Berberis > Berberis thunbergii. The sequence goes on from QNQO01002481.1 coordinate 61,229, forward strand.
ATGTTTCAGAACTTTAACATACTTTGTAACCATCAACCCAATTTTCAAAGGCTTCTCTTTGTTACACATGAAAAAAATATTTGCATAATTAAGAAATTTTCAAACGATAAATATATTATATATGTTGTTGAAAAACGAACAACACTAAGAATTTGCAACTCAATAAATGCATCACATCTTGTAGGTATATCCTGATAAGAGATGATGCATCCTTGAAAACCTTATGCTCAAAACAAAAGGTAAGCAATCATGAAATTTAGGCAAGTGGAAGTTGACATTGATTTGTATGATCTAATGATGAGAAATGAACTTTGCAGCCAGCAGTTCCTAAATTGAACAAGCAACGAGGTGAAATTATGCACCAAGTAATTGCTACATTGCCTAAGACAACAACCAGCCAGCTTGCGCATTGGTAGGTTTAGAAAGTTTACACAATACATCATTACAAATGTCGCAAACTTCCACTCAATTGAACCATCACCATACATGTCCAGATTACATACTCCATTTCATTTTCAAAATGGCTTCGACAAAGGGAACTCAGTCAGCAATGTGGGCTGCAAAAAAAGTGATATGTGGACATGGAATGATGCTACAAATTGATTAAATTTCTTATTGACCACTAAAAAGTTGGACCGTGTGCAAACACAAAATGAGGTCTTGTAGATGCCATCCACCTATTTAGAATTTAAACCCAACCTATCTAACATTGTCAATGTTATGACCCCTCTAAGAAACTTCCTTCATTCAAATAGACTTCTCAATTAAAAAACTTTACCTATTCAACTCTACTTTAGATTGGCAATTATTCATTTCGATGATCATCAGACAACGCGCACATTACACCAACAAAATCAATTAGTGAAAAGAAATAAACCCTTAGGATGGAGAAAAACCGTAAACCTAACTGAGCAACATTTTAACAAAATCAAAAAAACCAAAAACCAAAATTAGACTCGCGAAAATCGAACTCAGTAAACTTGAACTCACCAAGATCCTAGCAGCGAGCGAATGCGAAGGTCCTCTGTTGGAGAGGGAATTGAGCGCGACCTCAGCAGCGGAGTGCTCTGCCTGTCTTAAAGTGGTACAAAAGTTAGGACTCTCGAAGATCTCTCCATTGAAGTTAACAGTAGCCTTGAATCTCGGCGCGTGATCGGGTCCTTCCCTTATACATGAGTAGGAAGGGAGATTAAAGCAACTCCTCTGCGCCAGCTCTTGTAGCTGGTTCTTATACATCTCGATAAACCCCTCTCCTTACCTTCTCTTCGTCTTCTTGTTGTCAAATCAACTTCACTGAAAACCACTTCAATTACTCCGCTCCACCTGCCGGAAAACCACTTTCTAAAACCTTGATCGGATCATATGTCACCGAAGAAATCGAATGTACCAACTCTGGTAAGTGGTTTTCCGCTGAGATTTCGAGATTTTAGGGTTTTGATATTTGAGAGTTTAGAGATGAGAGAGAGCTCTGAAGAAGCAAAGTGGAGAAAAAACGGAAGAAATACACACTGTTCTTTTATTTAATTTTTAAAGTCAGTAGTGGAGTAAGTTATTTAAATCTTTTTTTATTTTTTGAATATTTAATAATTATTTAATAGTTGTTGCGGTGGGTCAACTGAGTCTGAGACGTTTGGTTGCAGCATGGACGTAATCTTTTCAAGATTTTTTCTTGTAAATTGTTTTGGTTATTTAATGAAAGTGAAGTAAGTAAAGGAGTCATTGGATACTTAATGCCGTGTGACACGTGTCGGATGGGTTAGTGTGGTGAGGGGTCCACGTGGGGAGAGTGGAATCTCACTGTAAATGATGACTAGTGACTTACTAGTCTAATGTTAGTGTTAGTGATGTGGTCAAAGATTTGTATATATATAATCTAACGGCTATTAAGGTGTGTTCAGACTTGGTTTGACGAATACGGCGAATGCGCCAATCAGAGGGTTTTACTTTTTTACTATAATAATTATTTGTGCTTTCATGGAAAGAAATACTTTCATTGCCTTGAGAAAAATTTTCCATGAATTCAAAAGAAAATCCTTCTCGAACCTTATTTCTGATTTTCTACTGGGGTGTTCACGTGCTCTATACGTGAATATTATGATAAGTTTACGTCATTGACCGATAAAAATATCATTTTTATGTTATTTGAGTAAGTCTAGTATCAATCATATTTGTTAGCATTTTTTTTTTTTTTTGTAATTTTACATTTTTTCTTTAAAATACAATCATAAATATTATTTTTAAAAAAGATAAAAATATGAAAATAACAAAAATAAAAAATGCTAGCAAATATAGCTGGCTAAAATTATTGCATCAATAAAGCATATAAAATAATGTGCTTGAAAATAATGAAATGAGTTGGATATATAAAATATTAGAATCAACAACATAGGGGGTTTGGCCGTGATATACTGTTCACATCAATAATTCCTCCATGTGATTGATAATGTATTTGAATCCACTGCAAAATAAATATTGATGAGGAGTAATTCTAGGTGTCGAGCAAACCAGCGAGGAAATGAGCGAGGGGAGGGAGGTGACGGGGTGGTGATCGTTCACTTCCCTCGGAATGCATGCCATCCTTTTTGGTGTGCGCATCTCAAGGGAGGTGAACGATCACCACCCCGCCACCTCCCTCCCGTCGCTCATTTCCTCGCTGGTTTCCTGGACACCTAGAATTTCTCATTGATGAGACATATTCTGTTCTGCATAAGACTTGTATGTGGATGACGTTTGCACAACTGAACATCATCATCAACGGAAGTTCGAGTGAGAATTTGGTTCCCCAAGAGCTGGTAGATAGGTAAAATTTGATGGTTTAATCCAATTTGGTTCACAAGGTTTGTTCACACACCGACAGATTAAGATCGGTACCAGTCACGACGGCCTTCACAAATTAAAGGAAAATTCTAAATGGCCTGGGAAATCCAGCGAGGTTGACTGCCTGGGAGGGGCGAAGTTACACTTTTGCCCCCCTCTCTTTAACAAACTTTTAGAAAAAGTGTTAAAAAGGAGGGGTAAAAGGAGGGGTAAAAGTTACAGACCTCTAGACTCTTGACTCTTTTTGGATTGGATGCGTATTAAATGTCTAGAGAGCCAGGACAGGCAAGTCAGGCTCGTGTACCCTTCATCATCTTAAAAATGTCTAATACCTGAACGCAATTACACGTACGTGAAGCCACATTTTTATCGTTGGTAATACAAGCTAATAAATAATACTTGATGGCCAACGACATCGCCTTCGGTGGTCAACTCACCACTACCACAGATGTCGACAACTTCAATTGTACACTGAAAATCCCAGAAGAGGAAGGAGATGGCGTGTTGTTTTATTGCAAAGCCACTCTGACTTCCATTTCACAAGAATATTTTATATACCTCATTTTATATAATTTTAGGGAAATAAGGGTATGATAAAATTTTAGTTTAACTATTATTTAACCCATAGTAAGGGTAAAATCAACCAAAAAAAATATATATTTGACCATTCAATGACATGGATTAAACGGATATCTAAGAAAACGAAGGTTAGCCTTAAATAATTTTCAAAATGAGAGTCAAAACTCTAATGACTATAAACTAATGAACGTCAAACTTAAAAAAACCCTTTATTTTATTACAACCTTTCAATAATAAATAAAAATTATTATTAAAATTTTAAATAAAATAATAATATAATTTTAAAGGCCTATGTATAATTTACAAATAATAAAAAAAACTATAAAAAATCAAGTTTTTGCAACCAAGGTGATGTGACAAGATCTCGAAAGAATGATGAAATCCCCAAAGTTTGTGTATCTCGAGATTGTAAAAACCTCTTATGGCGATGTCATACTATCCTGATTACAAAACTTGGTTCCCTAGCCTCACACAAATAATTAAAGGCTTCAAATAAATAATCTTAGGAACTTAGGTATAATTAACAATATTGAAAAGGGCTAAATTTGAGCGTAAATAATCTAAATTTGGAATGGTAAAATGATATATATCTGTAATATTTTATTTAAATTTACAAAATTGCCCCTATGCAATATTCACCTACATATTGATTTTTCTTATAAATATAATAAAATTGAAAGGGTGTTGTGGACAATCCAAATATAGGACTACCAGGACTAAGATACACACAGTCACTGAGGGGAACTCTAATTTAATAGTTTAGATAGAACCCACATGATGTGCACAAGGGAATTGCTCAAGTCAAACTTCATACAAAAAATTATGAAACTAATGCCACTAAAATTTCAATCAAATTGCCCTCGGGGCAAAACATCTACAACTGATTACTAACATTTCCCTGCATAAGCGTAACACATATCCAGCATACCTCTGATTTATAATGTCAAGAAAAAAATACATGTGAACCACATAGCTCTGATTCAACTTCAAGCTAACGGGCATTCCTTGTCCAGAAAGGATCTTTATCATCATAATAACACACAACACAACATAAACCTACCTTATCACCAAAATGTATTGAAACTTGAAAGTACAGAACAAACTTAGTTCATAATCAGTACATGCTGATCCTATTATTTATTTTCTCCTCCACTTAGTTTGAGGAACATTCAGAGAAGTAAACATGCAGAACTAAACAAACCCAGAAATCTTTCCAACCATCAAACTTCCCAAACCACTGACAGCAGAGACACATTACTGTAAAATGACTAGTCTAAATTTCACCTATCAGAGACGTCCAACCCAACCTATCTCGATAAAAGAAGAGCGGATCCCACCACTTGACGCCTTGCTTTACAAGGAAGTATCTATACAGAATCTACTACAACAACTTCTGTATCCAGGCTGCAGCTTGAAGGCTAACTACAGGTAGCTACATGCGACTATGTGAGGGGCAGAGCAAGAGCAATCGACTATGAAGCCATACACTTTACAAAGGGGATGAAAATTTAAGCTATGAGAATGCAGACTCCATTGCTTGTAAGATTGGAGCAAAGTCGAACCTGAAGCTTCTGAAGCTTTTCCCTGGGCCAGTGTCTACCTGATTAGTTCCGGAACCGTGTTTAGTTAGTTGGCTCTCACTTGAGGTTGCGTTTGCAGTTACTCCCCCATTGGTTGTAGTTGCTCCACCGTTGAAGTTGTTCTTTGCTTTCCATACAGATGTTCCTTAACAATATAAATCAGTATATTGTGAGTTAGATTCAGGAAACAATGTCAGTAAGCATCTTGTAAATTATTAATTATCTAACAGATTACATTCAAAGGTACACATGAAATTTAAGGAATAGAATCTTTGTAGATTACTCTCGACTGAAAAGAAAAGTTCTTCTAAACGACCAGACTCATCTAATTCACTCTCTATATTCTGTAACACCTATTGAATTTAAATACAAGAGGGCTTTGAGGAAGCCCATCAGTATATGTGCATTTGTGCACCATTTTGATTATATCACATCATTTAACTTATCACGATGACCCAGCATATGCTTATGGTACTTGAATATTGAATTAGAGATTTACAAGATAAACATCAGAGATGTCACGTTATTAGTTCATTATGAAAGTAGATGGAGAGTCAAGAGTGACAATTAATTGTTATTCATCAATGACATGATTTAAGTCCCTTGAACTAGGTACTACAAGTCCCATAATCCTATTCTAAAATCCCCAGATAGTATTGAGATGAAGATGCTCTGGAGTAAGACCACAGCCTAGAAGTTAAGATACAAATTAAAGAAGGAAACAAACCTCGACAAAGCACATCTGATTTCCGTCCCATATGGGGCTGATGTGCTGAAATCCAAGCTTTTAGAGACCTGGAAACAAATGTCAAGAATTACTAAAATTTCCCAAAAGCAGAGCGTGTGGATCTCCTCAAAATTAAATACTTTTATACTTACTTAAGAAATGGAGCAACCATGTACAACTTCAAGCCATTGAACCCACGAGTTGTTACATCATTGCCTGCTGACTGAGCTGACTGAAGCTCATCAATCCGCAGCCATGAGATTTCCTGGTTAGCAAACAAAGCACATAAAAACACTCATTAATTTTTCGATCAAAGGTACTGCTCTGCTTCTTGGCTTCAGCTAATCAGGACTACATGCCAAGAGAATATCTTTAAGAGTTGACCATTCTCACACAAATTTATCCTTGGCTAGGAATCCCATGGTGCATAGCGACCAATCTCATCCATGTGTCAGTGGCTACCCTAATGACTCTTTTTACTCTTACCATTCTCAATTGTAACATGTACAATTTTAATTAACATTTACCTTTCAATGTGATGATGACAATGACAGAAATGAAGATTTTCAACCAACCGCAACTCCGCAAGTAAGATACTCCAATTTGCCATTCTTATTCATTGAGTGCAACCAACAGTTGTGACTTATGAAATATTTCCGATGAACATGCGCACCCACCAATATAAGATAATTTTCCTGTTCTAAATGTTTTAAACATGATATCACGTCTGCAAGTTCCAAGTTCTGGAATACTTTGAATTTAGAACACTGAAAACAGAATGTTCACCTGTACAATACACTTGCAAGACAAAGCTAAAAACCATCCAAGCTCAAATCCTTTCCTCACTTCACCTTTGTTGAAGCTCATATCCAGTTTCATAGCCCAATTAGTTGAAACATAAGACCAATATATACCTTTCAATTGGTGATATATCAAATTATTTAGCTACATCGCTTTTTATTCATATCCTTCTAACGAAATCTTCTAGTTAGCCTTTATCACACTTGATGCATCCAACAAAATCACGAATTAGCTTTTCTTTCTCATACAAGTACTTTTCCTTCTGTTTAGGACTAGATAAATTATCAAGTTATAAACTTTTTTCCACCCCACCTCGAATTTCCTCGTGTGCTTTTGAATCAGTCCTAGCTTGGAGCTTATGACAACTTTTGATTCAATATATTTTTTAGCATGACTTTCCCCGATGTGATTACCTCTCTTCCCATAGAATTGACTGTTTCACCCAACGCAGAATGCTTCCTAGATGCTAGGTGCTATGCACTAAGCTTAAAATAACTCAGCTTTAGTATGGCCTTTTGTCTAAGAATTGACGACTGGAATTCCCTCAAGGAGCTGAATGCTAAGGTCATAATTAACAAAATGCTATTGCATCATGTATTGATAACCTTAAATTAAGATATGCCTTTTGTAACGTATCCTTGTGATAAATGGTGCAAAAATAAACGTACAGATATAAATATATAAAGTACACACTGAAGCAAATGAAAGTTATTGCATATTATCCATCCATTCACCATATTGTTCTTGTACTGTGCGATACGCGTCAATTTAGCTTAGATAAAATAAGTATTGAGATACGGATCATGCATATAATAATATACAGATAACTATGGTTGAGATCATGCAAAAATTTATCTCATTCCAGGTATACAGATATTTATATCCCTTGGTCAACTACTGCATATAATTTCTGTTGTTAAGAAGTTAGGTCTATGACTTATTAGTTATAAGCATCATTTTTCAGTTGAAAAAACATATGTGCTTGGACTCAAAACTAATTATTGAAAATGAAGAAACATACACTAATCTCCTTTTTGGTCTGTGGTGCAAATAGTGTATCCTCCTTCACTCCAGGTATTATATAAAGTCGCACCCTCTGTTCACCAAGGGTAACTTCAATATGGTCTTCAATTTTCAATTTTTTTGAAATGTCAAAACCTGTTTCTTCTAAGACCTGCATCACAAGGTTAAAAACAAATTTGAGAGTGAATACAACAAAAATATGATTATACCAATTTCATGCGAAAAAGGGACAAGCTATTCAGTCAATTCCAACAGCATGAAGCTACCTTTGATCTAAATAAGAACGTTAAACACATAGATAGAGTAAAGATGGGGAGAAATCAAATAAAGTTGTTCAAAGAGAGTATTACTTCGCGGATAGCACATGTATGGTCTTCTTCATCTTTGGCCTTTTTCCCACGGGGAAAACTCCAGCTTGCTCCAGCCTTCCATCCCTTCACCAATAAACACTGAAAAACACATGCCACATCAAAACGCAAAAGAAAACTAAAATAAAAAGTTGACATCATTGGGAATGATACTCCGGAAAAATCATGCTCAAATCATCATGTCATAGATGGCGAAAGGGTAAGTTTTTTCAAATTTAGGATATATAGATATAAGTCACCCACTACTTTTATGCATACAGGGGGCAAAAAAATAAGTAAACTCGGAGAAAGCTTTCCAAGGATACGAGATTTACAGAAACAGAACTTGGTAACTGAAAGTTCTAATTAGAAAGGTAAATTTGAAAATGAACTAGGTTGCCACATGACACAATTTGATAAAAATTGAACTTAGATGGTTAATAATGATTGCCTGGAAAAATTATCAATGTGTTTTCATTCTTAATGATCTTAATTATTAATGTACACTTGTGCTTTACTTTCTTAGAGTACGTGGTGCAATCTTGAAAGCAAATTTTTGGAATAATAAATAAGACTTCAGTATATAACCTTGAATTGTAATTTTTGCATTTATAAACTCCAGAAGTTCAGCACACATTTATAAAATCTAGTCAAGGATCAACAATGACAAACATACCCGTTCATAAGATTCGTCCAAAATAATTGCGCCAGTTACAGGAACTCGAACTTTGTAGGAGGTGAAGTCCTTGTATATGTCATCTATGTGTGCAATGTATGGCCTTAGAGCAGCACAGCTATTAAACACTGAAAGAAATCAAGGTAAACAAGATACAATCTGCAGATTTGTTGGGCTACTGAAATTATATTTTACTATCGAATTTTCCAATTGGAAACTTCAAATGTGAACCAAAAGTAGGTACATGAGAGACGAAATCAGTAATCTATGACCAATATAAATAGGGGTCGTGGGGGTGTCTGGATTTTAACCAATGTTCATGGTAAATGTTTAAAGCAGTTCGGAATGGATAGTTAAGATCAAGTGATTCAGAAGACAATTAAAAACCAACTATCTATAAAATGATAGTAATTTATTTTGATTCAGTAGTTACTTGCAACAATAACATAACATAGGATACTCAACGAGGTGAACTCTCTCAAAGAGATGGACTTCAGCGATGGATTCTGTTCCACTGAGTTGTCTTCATAAAACCAATGTGCTTGCTCCACAAGAAACAAAATTCTCTCAAAAGACTGTAGGTCTTCTTTCGGAACATTTAAAACGAACCGACTGCATGCAAAAATTTAATAGATAAAGATCAAAGACAGATAACGTTGAAATGCAAACAAAAAAAATCAAATTATATCGAATATGATGATCCATCAAAACAATGATAATGTTATAAAAAGTATAAGAGATTCCAACAAGTAAATACAATAATATGTTCAGATATAATCAAGCCAAAAAAATTTGGCATGTTGAATGTATGAGTTGATTCCTTGTGTCGCAAAAAACTTGATCAAACTCCAATCAGATTAAGAGAGATTGTTTAGGGAAATTGGAAGTAAACAGGAAGTGAACAAGGTGGGATGTTACTGCCATCTTTAAGTTTGTAAGTGAGTTCACTGTGGGATTGTGCGAGGAGAAAGTGCTTATAAAGGAATATGATTTGTTGACCATAATGAAATTAGCTACTTTCATCCCTCAATAAAACAATCTACACGGAAATATACATTTAAGAGCACCACTACAAAAAACACTACAAACATCGTTACTTTTAGATCAACTCCTTTTTATTAACATCTTTAAGAGCATCTCTAATGGTGGACAAGCTCAAAAGCCAAATATGGCAATTGTTTGAGCTTCACGCTTCAGTAGAAAGAACAAAGCTGAATGCATTTGAGCTTTCCGCCCAAACCATTTCAGAAATGGGTATAGGTCAGGCAGATTTGGGCAAGGTAAGACAACCAAAAGTAGTATAAAACTGTTATTTGCCCCCAATAATTATTTTTGATCCACTTTTTTTAGATTTGTCGAATGACCCATTGGAGAGCACCCACCCTTAATCTCAAATTGGTCCTAGCTTGAGGTTGAGCTTTCTATTGGAGATGTTGTAAATAAGAAAATTATAGTGTATGCACCTTCATGAAACATGCAGGTAAATGGAACAACAATTGAGAAATAATAAACATCTAAGAGGTGCCTCCTTCCAATCTAATTGCAGGTTTGCATAGAACCAAATTTCAGTACATATTGATGTCGAGACAACCAATGTTTTCCAATGTCAAGGCATGATGTGAGGCGTTTAAGCAAGACTATGAATCATGACGAGATAAGTTTTACTAAACACTCCAATGTACACTAAACATAACAATATGTTATCGAAACCATATTCTAACTGCACGTATGCAAAATTAGACTATAAAAAAGTAAACATAACTAGAGCTCTAATAAGCTGACTCTAACCTTAACTAGTCCGCCTGGGCAAACCTATGATGAATTGCACCGTTATTCATCTATACTGCACCGCCTACTTGCCTACTTCTTTCAGATGTACTCATTAGGAAATTTTGTGATGATGACATTTCGCAAGCAACAAAATCAGTCATTACTCGTAGCATTTTGCCAGTCATTCTGCACATCACCCCACTTCTGAATACCAAAAATTCCACTAACAGCCTAATTCCATTAGATCATCTAATTTCAATGTTTCTCATTTGTCTAAGAACTAGAGCTTCGTAGAATTAGCGAATTGCCAAATGTAGTTCATCAATTCCTTTTTTATCAATTAACTCCACCGATTTTAGGTCAATTACACTCATCCTATGTAAACGCAACATTTAAACACAAACTTAAATCAAAACCTAATTTTCCAAACTCTAAATCTAAACAAGTTCAAATCAATCAAACCACTCGAACACACAGACCTAATTACACTAAAACCCTCACGACACTCACTTGAACCAGATGCAGATAACGAACCAATCAGAATTCCATCAAATACGAACTAAACAGCAAGAAGGAACGACAAATAAAAGATTACAGACAAGAATCGAAAAATCGAAAATCGAACCTGCAGAGATCGTCGAGGAGTTCTTGAGGAGGAAGGCCGTATTGTTTGGAGGAGCTAGGAGATCTATGGATGCCTCCTGTCATCTATGAAAGGGGAGGAGAGCTGAAATTGAAACCCTAATTTCGTCTCGCTTTCGTCAAAGATCATGGCGAGGGAAACACAACACAGTGTGCGCTTCTTCTGAGCTGTGTTTTTCACTGTTTTTTTTTTTTTTTTATAAATTTATTAAAAATATCTTTTCGACCGGGACAGATGTCGAGTGAGTGAAAAAAACCGGGTCTAAGTCCAAGTGGATCATCGGTGATATACTTATGGAACCTCTTTATTTGTGAAAATGAATAAAATTGTTTTGTAAATTATTATAGTTCAAAAGTATTATTATTATTTTTATTATTACAAAAATGTAAATTTTGTGTAGTGTTTAAAGGGGTGGAAGTAAATGGATTAGCGTTACAATATTTCACCATTAGCGTCTTTGCTTCTAAGTCTAACTCAAAGCCAAGGATAGCAAAATAAAAAACCAGTATCAAATCCCTATAAATTTCACTCATTTGATTCCTAAAACCACGTCTAGCTTTTAGAAAGAGGGATGATTTTGGAACTGTTTCCATTGAAGGTGTGTTTGGTTGCATGGAATCATACGTCATGGGAGTTCATAAGGGAATTCATATATTTTAGGCGAATTTGAGGTATCATTCCACATTCACCATTTGATTTTTTAATGAATGGTGAAAATGAAATTTCCATGAACATTAGAATCACACTCATTGGTCTTCAAAAGCATGTGATCACAGAATCAAATGGTAGATATTGAGTGATATATCAATTTGACCTAAAATATATGAGCCTCCTCATAAATTCCGATAACATATAATTTCATGCAACCAAACACACCATGAACTTCTACCGTCAATTACATTGAGTATTCTAAGGATGCTTGCCCGTCACGATAAGGAAAAGTACATACATAACAAAAAATAGTCCAAGGAGACAGCACTACACGAACGATAAGCTTTGAAATAGAGACCGTCAAAAATTTCATTCAAATTGATCTAAGTACGGAGATGGAGTAAATGATGAAGGTCTCCATTACTTAGAAGCCGAGAGCTCACTCTCATTTTTTTATAATAGGAAGGAGAAAAAATAATATATAGATATAAAACCAAATTGTGGAAAATAGAGTATTAATTACCACCAAGAGATACATGCTTATCGGGTATAAAACCAAATGGTGGGTGCGCTTCACTAGTCCAGTTAAAAAATACACACGCAACATTGTCCTGTCCACGCAAGTCAGACTCTCATGTGTGAGATTCAATCTATCACACTTTTGATGTTTTCAAAGAGGAATTCTAAATGTCGAGGAAAGGGGCGAGGAAACGGGTGAGGGACGGGACGTGGCGGAGTGGAGACCGTCCACCCTGCTCGAAATGCGGGCGATTGTTTTTGGTGCACGCATCTCAAATGAGATGGACGATTCCCACCACGTCACATCCCGTCCCTCGCCATTTAGAAGCGCTCGTCTTCAAAATGGTTGTTAGAGTTGTGCAAATAATTAGTGAGGAAACAGGCGAGGGAGGGGGGTGCAACCCTCCATCTCTTTCGAGATACGTCAAAAAACACGTCTCAAGCGGATGAAAGGTTGCACCCCTCCCTCGCCCGTTTCTTCGCCAATTAGAATTCTCTGTGCAAAGAAGATGGTTTTATGCTCCTAAGTCAGTATCTCATGTGTGAGATTTAATCCATTACACATTTGGTATTTTCAAAATATAATTGTTAGAGCTAAGCAAACAAGACGATCATATGCTCGCAGCTTCCAAATAACAGTGGCCCGTGCTTTTTGTAGTATTGGTATGGCCTAAAAATCCATTTTTAAGTTGAGAATGGGAAACTCCCATGACACTCACACCCTGTAGGGGTGTTAATTGGTCATTGAAAACCAATCAAACCAGCCGAACCAAATTGAAAAAGCTCGAATTGAGAAAAAACCAAAATCGAACCGAATCGAATTGGTTTGGTTCGGTTCGGTTTTGATTTTTGTTTTTCACACATCTGAAACAATCGAACTGAATTCTTTTCCTTATCTTGTTTTTAATTCCCTAACCCTCTCTATCTTATTTAATCCCCCACTAATCCATTATTATTTAAATTCTCACCCAATTTCAATGTACCCACGTCCCCACCTTCAATGTCTTTTTTTCTCTTTTTTAACTCTCTCTACCCAACCACTTGCAAGTTGAGGTAAAGAGACAGATTTTGACTCAATATTGTTGAAGAAAACCAAAATTTTCACTTGCTTGTAGCAAATATGAGTAATGATAATGGCGACAACTTCGACACTTCTGATTTTATAAAAAATAATTATTGCAAGATGAAATTACGAGACTTGTGGAATTGTCATAGAAGGTTTCAATATTGCTTAGATCATCACATGCGTGTGGTGGAGATAGATTAAGATACAAATAATGTAGTTATGGTTATAGTTTTTTGTATGATGTTATAGTATTGTGTATATGAAAGAAAAGGCAAAAAAAAAATTAATCTTATGAAATTATCAAGAAAAATAAGCAAGAAAAAATTGAAATAATTATATATAAATGAATAGTCGGAGCCTTGAAACTATCTGTGTTCATCGGACATTTGTTTTCCCTTTATTGTTTCACATCCTCTCTATCTTTTATTTTATTTGTACTCTTTTTGTCTCTGGGTTTTCCTCTTTTGCAAACCAAGCTTCATTTCCTTATTTCCATTATTTGTAGTTTTTACTTATTCCTTTTGTGCTAGAGCCAATTTGGTTGTATGTAGCAGCGGAAAAAAAAGAGAGGAAAATAACTGAAAATAACCGAACCGATCGGTTTGATTCGGGTTTGGTTATTTATTTGATAAAAGTGAGAACCGAACCGAACCAAAACCAAATTCTTGATTTGATTTTGATTAAACTTTAAACCAACCAAACCGATTAACACTCCTAGCCCGTTCAAAAGTGCGAGTCCAACGTCAAGCCCAATTCAACTTCACCTTGGATTGGATATTTTGGCATGTTTGATTTATCTTTCTCATGCATGGTTTAAGAAATTGGGATGTACCTATGATCTTTATCCAAAATTTTTCCTTTTTTCATGTGAAATATAATTACATCTAGTAATTGAAAGAAAGAAAAAATATGTCACAATTTTTAAGGGTGAAAATATAGTTAAATTTGGCGACAATATTAAATTAGTCGCATGTAACCTTCTCGCATCGCATGGTCCTCATTTGATATTATTTTCATGTCATAATGGTTTCTAAGTCCAATGGTGGGAGTGCATGAACAAAGATATAGATCCCCAAGCCCCCAACTATACAATTCCATTCGTTTTCGATTTGGATCAAGTCCAAATAAGGTCATTTGAGTACAATTTAGGGGTGAGATTGAATACATACTGTAACCTCTATAATTATCTTTGGATTGTATTATTGTTAGTTACTATAAAGATGAAACATAACTTTCGATTTACATAATTTGTGTGTATCTCTAAGCAACATTGTGAACTTTTTGACTAAACATATTCTCATTTTGTTGCCTCAACTAGGTACATGTGCCATGTTCTCTAGCACATGCAGAAACAAAGAAATACAACAATGGAGGGCCATTCTCATCATTTGGTTTTGTGGGGGAGCTCTTTCATGTCAACATGGCCTTCTTATCGACAATTTGCAACATTAATCATCTCGCCATATATCATATTCATCCGCTTTTAGAATGGTAATGCATCATAAAGCAACTAATTAATAATCAACAATAGTCTATATGTTTATCCAAAGCTAAATCAATGCGATCTCTAACAAGCAACCTCAGTGCATAACAACCATTGCCAATACTACCTGGGGGGAGTGATTTAGAAGGGAATTTGACTTTAGGGTGAACTAGTTTTCCAAAATTTGCCGATAAGGATTTGATGAAAAACTAAAGTTGTAATAACTAGATTTGGTTTTAGATCATAAGTGGGCATTAGAGGTATGTTTTTTGCTTGAAGGAACACCCTAACACACTAAAAGAAGCAGAGACATGTTTATCCAGATATGGAATTACACTTTATGTTGAGGAGCATGTAATGAGCAATGATGCAGAAGAGCAATAGTGTAAACCAAAGTGTAGTAAATAAGCAAAGGTAGAGGGAGAATGTCATGCTTGTGTACGCATGCAACACATAGGTGAACCCTTTACTAAGTTGTGGGTGACATTGTGAGACTGGTCTCGTCTCCACCGCAACCACACCAACCCCAAAAGGGATGTCCAAGTCCATCGATCAAATTACGCAACATATCTGGGATGAAGCTAGAGTGATGATCATCCATGGATCAAGGCCAAACATAAGGGGTCACCAAGGTCCCGCTCAAAAGGGTCCCAAAGAGGCAATTGGAAGCACTCGCATTATTCCTTTACTGTGGAAAAAGCAATGGGGCTATATAGATAAAGCGAAAGGAGATAGGAACCCTTCACCTTCCAAGAGGAAGAACACATCAAAGCAAAGAAAATGGGGACAAAGTGGGAGAATGTTAATGCCATCATTAAAAATAAAGCGAAAACAAACACAAAAGTGTATGTTAGCTTCAATCCTACTATCGTCCTTGTACTAAAACCATCGATGAACATGTAAAACATATCTCTACGACCATCCAACGATAATGTAGATGATATTACAGGATCGACAGTGTGGTTGTTTGAAAGAAAAATATACTCCATTTGACTTAGTAGAGCTCATGATAGACTATTGATTGTACTGGTAAAAATATAGGGAGGTGGGGAAGAAGAGTCCATCTAAAGGATAATTGTCCGAGGTGCATATATACACAATTATACCGACAGCACCATATCTGATGCATGAGAGGCCTTTTCGATGTTTGTCGAAAAAGTCAATTACTTTTCTTTATATTGTCAAAATGTTTCCATTAATTTGCTTCGGCTTGTTGGCATGTTGAATTTTTTTTGAGTAGATACAAAGTCAAGCTGATGTTGATTGAGGCAATCTTCTCTCATTCCCTTTGTTTTTCTGTTCTCCACTCTTGGTAATCATTCAAGTTCAGGAATCATTCTTGATTTAATGCATAACTAAATCAAGATTAAGCCACTATGGATTCAGTAATAATACATTTTCAAATGATTCATTTGGATGATCTATACTTTACCCCCAAAGGTAAATAACACGTACAAAGTTATTCGTATATTCGCATGATGATGACTTTCTCAAGTACAAATACACCAAAACATTAGCTACCATATTTTTTTCCTCAAAGCCAAACTCGTATCATATTCATAAAGCCAAAGTGAGCAAGAAACTCACGAAACAAGAATACAACGACTAATGTATCAAAGAGTATATCAAGACACCGTGAACAAATCAAAGGAGAGATGAATACTACGTTAGAGCTATTTCAGTGGGTTTACTTTCAAGTTAGTTTGAGTGCTCTCTGAATCTCTACGTTGAATTCTCTTATATCCTGAGCACCGTAGTAGGTATAAATCATGTTATTATAAGAATGATTAAACAATCGATTAGTAATTATGAGAAAGTAAAATTATAATATGTGCACCACAAAACTAAAAATTTAACAAACAACTTTATGTGATTATTTTCCAACTTGGAGAATGTTGAGCTTGAGTTGATTAATTTATTTGTTGAAGATTTGAAAGAATTTTTAGCTCTTATTGATGATGTAATGAACGATTATATTCGATTCATCACTTTTTATTAAAATAAAGGTTTGGGATCCTTCAAATCCCTCTCAGGATTCTTAAAATAAATAAATAAATAAAAGGAGAGATCAATGAATTTAACTGGTTCCAAGGACAACCCACTCTTCCTAACAACTCTTTAATTTCATAAAAGATTATATTACCAAAAATTTGTGCTTCCCTCCAATGTTGGCGTGTAGGCATGTCTGCATACATGATTCACTATATATAATAACGATATGTTTCAAACTCAAATATTACCTCAATCACAGACTATATGGTGTGAGATTTTCTCTTAAAATTCATCATTACTATTAGGAAGTGGGTCACTTCCTTATCATACCAAGACACCGCGACAAACAATCGCATCACAGACAAAAGGCTCAGAGAACTCTTTCATTGTAAAGCAAATGGTTCTTCCTTCCCAAACCAAAGTGTCCAAACCTTCGTCCATGACATGACTTTCTACCTTACGATGGATAGAGCTGACATGTCCACATTTTAGGTTGTCCCAAACCATCTATTTCAATATTTGAAAATGCATTTTTATTCTTTGGGAGATAGCAATAACTATTAAAAAAAATGATGTAACACTTTATTTTCTTATAAATAATTTTAAATTTTAAATTTCATTTCTACAAGTTATCTTCACGATTAGTCTTGAGTTCGTGTGTTTGACTGCATTAGAAAAGAAAAGAAAAATAATTATCACAACTTTTATCATATAACCAATCATTAAAAAATGATGCGGCACTTTATTTTCTTATAAAGAACCAAAATTTTCAAATTTCATTTCTACAAATTATCTTCACACGATTAGTCTTAAGTTCATGTGTTTTGACTGCATTGAAAAGAAGAAAAAAAATTTATCACAACTTTTATCATATAACCAAATCTATATAGAACCTATTGGCATGTAAAATTGGCTCATCGGTATATAAAGCTTATTTTGTCTATCCAGGAATCATTTATTCCCAACTTATATACCTCAAAAATTGAAAGTTTGAAAGAGATGCGAAAATTTTTAAGTTGGCTTCAAATCACAAAAGCATATCATTGTCCTGTATAGAGAATATGGATTTTAAATATAAAGTTGAATTAAATAAATAAAATACAATGACCATATTCCATGCACTGAAGAATGTCCAAATTATATTCTCCTCATCATCAAGGGCCCAAATTTCTCCTTTTAGTTGCTTAAACTATAGAATACTAACTATGAGCAACTAGCCAAAAAATTAACGCCTTTTCTGAACGGCGAGGAAATGGGCGAGAGGGAAAGAGAGCGAGAGATAGTTGGTTAGAGATGCGCACTGTCACCAATCTCGAGGGAATGGGTGGTCGCTCATCTCCCTCACCCATTTTCTCGCTGTGTAAAATGGCTAAAAAAGAAAGCACTACTATAGTGCTTAGTGGTGTACTTGATGCGATCAGACACCGTCTATTTGTCACGAGATATAAAATAATTCACATATCGAGACAAATAGATAGCTCCATGCACTCTAGATTTTTCCGCTGAAAAATTAAACATTTCTTAACTCAACGATACGTCAGCGTCGCCCATAAATTAAGTTGTGCAATAATAAGCTACATTTATCGTCCGAGCATCGAACACGGAAGAATGTTCAAAATCCTTCTCCTTTTCTTTTCATTTTTATATCGTTATCGCTTACTGTTCAAGCATTTGTCTCAACGATAACTTTTTTATATCCAAAACTCAAATAAAATTCGTTTATATGATTATGCATAATTAAGTTAAATGTGTATAAACAAATAGTGTATGAGATTTAGTTGTTCAAGAATAGTGGTGTGGGCTTCCCACGGGCAATACCACGTGAGAATTGCTTTTTCCGCGTGCGGAAAGTAGAGGAGGCCGCATTAAACAATCAATTTTACATAGCTTTATTGGTTTTAAAAAGTTAGGGAATTTTTTAAAAATCAATAATTACTTGCTCCTCCCTCCTCTCGAATCCCTAGGCAGGGCCGTCCAGCTAATATGCGCCGACCGCTCTTTGCCTCGCGCCGAAAATATTTCTAAATTTCCTGTTCTGCTTTTTCCCGCACTTGCTTTTCTTTTGTCGTGATACCGCCTTCAATGAATTTGGTGGTGGCTACAAATGACTGAAATGGTCAAAAGGAGTTTTAAAAGATGTAATACTAACTTTTTTTTTAATAAATGAAAATCATTTAGTGATAGAATTTTATCGTTTAGTAGCGTAAGTAAATAAATTTTAAGAAATATAAGTAGTTGCAATTATTAAAAAATGCATTCAAGTCCAAGATCTCTAAATCTAAAATTTTATATGACCTTAGTGTTTGTTTGGTGATGAAATTTGGGTTTTAATATGTATTTTTATCAACTCCTCTATATTTGATGAACACATTATACTCTTTTGCACTCTAGATTTTTTTTACGTAACCTTTCATAATGTTTGTTATTTATTATAGAACGTGTGATGATGATTAATGTATGTTTGATGTTTGTAAACAAATTTGAAAGTTAATAATTCGTTACTAAAGTTTAGTTTTGTTGATAACATTTTTATTTTTTATTTTTTCTGTCAAAAACAAGCTAATGTTTATAAACGAGAAAAATTTAACCACCTAATAATTTTTATTAATAAAAAATGAAAGTCGGTGTTACATATTTTATATTGGTGCAACAAAGCCAAAATATCCTAATATGTCAGTGAAATCGAGCCAAATAATCAAATACACGTAGCAACTATTTTATTTTTTTTTAATTCCTTAACCCCTCCCACTCTAAATGTCTTGCAGAATTTGGACTTGAACCTATGAATTTGTGATTCCACCCACTAGACAATTAAGCCGGTACCCCATTAACAAGTACTTGAAAAGATAGTGTTAACCAATGCGTACATGTCTTGTTGGTATGACCGTAGCATGTATACGTTTCATTGCAAAATTACCTTTACCAATACTTTTTTACTAAAGCAATTTAGTCCAAATTAGGTTTATACATAGCCTACATGTATACTTCTCTTACTTTCAAAATTTTTGAAGATTGGAAACACTATACTCGGACTATTTACAGTTGGAACACCAGTATGGGACCACCTTACCCGTAAACACTGCGCTCAACATAGCGACTTATACAGGGCTCTTAACGGCTGACCAACATACTTTACAGGTTTACCAATGCTATCAACGGCTGACCAACAATACCTATAACTCACCAACATGTTAATAAACTATTTTTGATGTTGCTTGAAACTTAACATGTATTAATTGATTTCGTGGATTGTATCATTAACTAATAGCAAAAAGTCATGTGTCCAAAATTTTTATTTAAGAAAAACTTATTAAATTTTTTTGCTCTTGATTATAGGTATAATCAAACACCAGGTAAAAGCTTTAGTTTTAATTGCATTTTAGCTACCATTCAGATGCATTATACATTAAGAAATGTGTAATGCATATTTCTATGTTGTCAAGACTAGATATCCATGAAATGTAAAATTTTGGATGAAAATATACACAATCACTCATTTCATAAGAAACAAAACTCCAATAAATTCAAGGAATGTGGTTTTCTGAAATATGTCTAAATTTCACCGAATATTTCTTATTTTAAGTTATCGAAATCTCATTCGAAATTCAAAATATGTCAAAATTTTTCTGAGAAAATAAATAAATATTTTTAATATGTTATAATGTTATTTTAATATAAAAAATTTGTTATACGATTGATTTTTATGTAATATTCAGTTTGTATGACATTATGAATCATGAAAGACTTTTTATATAGTATATAAGAAATTAAAATGCATAATTTATATTGTTAAATTTAAAATCATTATTAAAATTTTAACTTTTTTCTACACAAAATAAAATATTTCTTAAAATCAGGGGTATAAAATTAACTTGAAAAACAAAATCATAATCCTTGAATAAATTATAGACATTTTAAAGATGCAAACAAAATGGCTTTTGTACATGTAGAAAATTGGATATAACTTTGTGACAAATTCAAAAAGAAAAAGGGAAAAAAAATTGAGAAAAACGAAACCAACAAGCACAAAAGAGAGTAAGTGATAGCATCAAACTCGAAACTCATCAAGAAATCGCAAACTTCAATATGATGATTCTCGACGCGTCATTTTCAGTAAAAATAGAGGACAATTACGTAAACTCACTCCACTCTGGAAAAGTGATCAGTAATGATTTTCGATTTGCGAGCAACAAAACTTCTCTCTCCTCTCACTCTATTATTTGTTCCATCTCTTGTCTTCTGCTCGGCAAACCCACCATTTCTCTCCTTCTCTCTTCTCCATTCTCCTATCTAATCTACTACAGGGTTTTTTTTTTAAACTCCTCTATAAACTTCATTTCGGTTTGTTTCTTTGCACTTATGTTTAGGATTTTTGTTTGTGGAGTCATTAGCAGAGGTCAACTCTCTATCTGATGCGGCAGAAGAGAGGAGGCTCTCTTCGGTGAGAGAGAGCCATTAACCAAGGATCTGTATGCAAGTTTAATTTGAGTTGGAATTTGTTAGTTACGCTACTAATTTATTTATTTTCATGATCGAACATCTGGTCACTTTAGTCTCTGTGTTTAATCAAGGATATGCGAAATTGAAGAAGAAAAATTTTAAAGATTGATTGTTGTTTAGTTGAGAAAGAAGAAGTGGAGAACAGTTGTGTGTGTTGTTGAACTTTTGCAGAGTTTGTTAGCCATCTTTATCTGGCTGGAAGTCAGTAAAAAAATAAGGTGGAAGAGGTTGTAACGGTTGAGCAGGGGTTGTCTCTTTGCATCTGTCAGAAGTTTAATCACGAGTGTTTCGCTTTCGCTCTTAGTGATTATTAAAACCTTCAAAAAAAAAAAAAAAAAATTGGTGAGTTGAGTTTAAGTGTTGTAAGGTAAAGAGTAGAAAATGGCGATGGCTGTGCACAGAGAAAACAGCAGTGGGAGCATCAACAAGCATCTGAATGATGCTGGGAAGTATGTGAGATACACCACTGAGCAGGTTGAGGCTCTTGAGCGTGTTTATGCTGAGTGTACGAAGCCGAGCTCGATGCGGAGGCAGCAACTCATCCGTGAGTGCCCTATCCTCTCTAACATTGAACCTAAGCAGATCAAAGTCTGGTTCCAGAACCGCAGGTGAAATTTCTTGCATAAATAGTTTAACTAGTTGGAGACTTTTATGTAGATCTAGTAGGTTCGGGCTAATTTTTGT
Source organism: Berberis thunbergii (assembly GCA_003290165.1). Lineage (NCBI taxonomy): Eukaryota > Viridiplantae > Streptophyta > Magnoliopsida > Ranunculales > Berberidaceae > Berberis > Berberis thunbergii. Next base: position 83,087 of record QNQO01002481.1, read on the forward strand.
ATTGATGATATTGTGCAGGTGTCGTGAGAAGCAAAGGAAAGAGGCGTCGCGACTACAGACTGTGAATAAGAAATTGACTGCAATGAACAAGTTGTTGATGGAGGAGAACGATCGGCTTCAGAAGCAGGTGTCACAGTTGGTGTATGAGAATGGATACATGCGGCAACAACTGCAAAATGTAAACTTTTTACCAAATTTTTGGTGATCAAAATTAGAATTTAGTGGGGTTCCAGTTTTAATTTGATTCCTGTTTTGATCTTTCTTCATTTAATATAATGTTAAAGTGTTTGCATTTAAGAATAACTATTGTTCTGTTATTTCCAGATTTGAATTAGACACATAAGATCAGATGCTCTTACTTTAACCAATTTTGTATGGATCTAGTTAAAAATTTATGAGATTTTACTTCTATAAGTCATTAATGGTGCATTGCGATCTTGTTGACTTATAACAGTATACGTAAGTTTCAACTTAAAAAAACTTCTACAAGTATGTATTGTTCAATTTGAATTTCATACGCATCTGTCCGATACGATCCATTAACTTGTGTCGCATTTCGATTAAGGAAGATCACATTCCTGTGATTTAAATGTTCAATTGGGACCCAATCATGGCAAGAGGCTGGGCACATACATGAGTGTGTATAAGCGAGATGTTTTGCATTGGGGATCCTAAAGGGATGAAATAAATATTAAGTTCTGTTTTTTTTTTTTTTTTGAAGTTTTAAGTTATAATTTTCTCTTTTGCTGATTATTGGTTGATGGGACTGCAGCCAGCTGCTACCACTACTGACACAAGCTGTGAGTCGGTCGTAACCACTCCTCAACATTCCCTAAGGGATACTACAAACCCCGCTGGGTAATTTCGAGTTCCTTTGATACCTATTTTTCATTCCCTCATTTGAATGGTTTCAACATTCATCCATGTTGCTGCATTTCAAATTTGTATTCTTAATGTTTGTGGCAGACTCCTCTCTGTTGCAGAAGAGACTTTGGCAGAGTTCCTCTCAAAAGCTACTGGAACTGCTGTCAATTGGGTCCAGATGCCCGGGATGAAGGTATTTAATCATATTTTTTAAATTATTTATTTCAGTTTAAAATCGTCGAAGGCGCAAAAGGCCACGCTTATTCTTCATTCATAATTTCATTCTGATTGGTAATTGTTCTATTCAGCCTGGTCCGGATTCGGTTGGTATTGTTGCCATCTCACACAGTTGTAGTGGAGTGGCAGCACGAGCCTGCGGTTTAGTAAGTTTAGAACCTACTAAGGTAAGCTTTGGCATTTATTGAATTGGATCATCTGTTGAATTGACTGTAGCTTCTTTGGTTACTACTTCTATTCGTGAGTTTGACATTTGAATCATCATTCCTTGGCAGATTGCGGAGATCCTCAAAGATCGTCCATCTTGGTTCCGGGACTGCCGGAGCCTTCAAGTGCTCACTATGTTTCCTGCAGGAAATGGTGGGATAATTGAGCTGATATACATGCAGGTGAGCGAGTGCAAGTTTTAGCATTTCCAATGTGTCATATGAATTTTGTGTATTCCTGTTAGATTCTTGAAATTCAGAGTTTCCTCTTTTCTCCAAGCAAATCACTTACTCCAGTTTCTCTCAGATGTATGCTCCAACAATATTGGCTCCTGCACGTGACTTTTGGATTCTGAGATACAGTACAACTTTAGAGGATGGCAGCCTTGTGGTATGTGGTTACACCAATTATGTAGCCTAACATTTGTTTTGTACTTCATGCTTTAATTTATATATGGTTAACTGAGAGTTTATCCTAGTGATTCGTAGGACCATGTGTTAATATCCACAAGTGTATGTAAACATGTTGCGGTAAAAAGATTAGTTGAATTTTGCGGATGAAAATTTTGAATCCGTGAAACTGAAAATACCTAAAAGCGTATCTAAATGTTTTTCACTTTTTTTTTTTCTGTAAGATGGAACCTCTGTGTAGACAATAAAGAAGCTTGTCCTTGATGTTACTTTTTAAAATGTACCTTGAAGAGATTGATGAGCCAGTTTAATAATTTGAGGACTGTTTATGATATTCATTATACCATCAATTTCCAATCAGAACTTTTACCCTCTACCTACCTGAAGAAATGGTCCCTTGTTGTCTAGTAGGATTTTCCGAAAGTTAACTAGAATGACCACGATCTCCCCTGTGAATAATATATGTTCTTATCGAGTTCAATAGTGCAATTTCTAAGAATATTGTTGTTTTTTAAGATACAAACTTTCAATCATCATCAATAATATGCTGTATTCTTTGGTATTTATGTCTCAAGGTCTGTGAAAGATCACTTTCTGGTGCAAATGCTGGGCCAAATGCATCCGCTGCTCCACAATTTGTAAGAGCTGAAATACTTCCAAGTGGTTATTTGATTCGACCTTGTGAGGGGGGAGGGTCCATCATCCACATTGTTGACCACCTTGATCTTGAGGTTTGATTTTTTTTTCTCATTTTCCTTTTATTTAGTGTATTTTAATTGTTTAAAACTGAATTGTTCTCCTTTTCGTTGTTCATTAGGCATGGAGTGTGCCTGAGGTGTTACGACCCCTCTATCAGTCCTCAAAAGTTGTAGCTCAGAAGATGACAATTACGGTGGGTTATTCATTTAATATGGCTATGGATTCTCTTGAAATTCAGTGGCTCAGCATTTCAGTGGTTTCTTTTAAAACTAAATCCGTGAAATTAAGCAAGAAATTGTTTTTTGTTGCATCTTTGAAGGCATTGCGTCACATTAGACAAATAGCTCAGGAGATGAGTGGTGAAGTGGTATATGGTTTGGGTAGGCAGCCTGCTGTTCTGCGAAATTTCAGTCAAAGATTGAGCAGGTGATTTTCGAAATCCTGCTCTTCTTTGTTTATCCTTCTTTTACAGAAATTTATATACCTGCACGTATATATATATATATATATCACAAACACACACACGTGTGTGTGTGTGTGATCTTGTCTAGTATTTGGTTGTCCCTCCAGTTCCATTTTTTTTTTAACTCCATACATATTTATTTTAGGGGATTCAATGACGCTGTCAATGGTTTCAATGATGATGGCTGGTCGTTACTGAACTGTGATGGAAATGATGATGTTATGATTGCTATTAACTCTGGCAAGAACATAGGCACCATGGCCAGTACTGTAAATGCTCATCCATTTCCTGGAGGGGTTCTGTGTGTAAAGGCATCCATGCTACTCCAAGTGAGTCAACATATCATTACCATTATTTACATTTGTCAACTGTACTTTGTAAAACCAATTTCTTTTCATGATCACATTTCCTGATGTGTTGGAATTAACCCCAAACAGAACAAGATCTAAGTTGGTATATTGAATTTAAAGACCGGTTCAATGAAAATTTTTCTAACTACGATCTTAATTAAATGTCCATGATAGTTGCCTGGGGATAACTTGGCCTAGTTCTAATTAATCAAACTTGACATGATGTCATCGTACACTGCACATTTGAACTCAATATCATATGCTCAGTTGTCCCATTTCTGTTTGTGCAAATTCATTGCATATCATTATCGTCTATACTCTGTTCCATCCAAGCTTTATACTCACAAGGATAGTGATCACATGCTTGCAAACCTCTTACCTATCATGGTTCAGTTGAGTTGTTATGAATTCCAAATTTTTTATGCAGTTCGTAAATGTGAAGGGGTTGATATTTTATATTGTGTGCAAAAAACTGTAGTGATTGATTCAGTGCAACTTAGTTTACAAGCACTTTGGAAGCGTCCCATGGTTTACTTCTATAAAAAAAAAAGTAATCTGGTTTAATGCCCAAAAGCTAATGAAACATCTTCTGATCTTGTTGGTAGAATGTTCACCCTGCATTATTGATCCGGTTTTTGAGAGAGCATCGATCAGAGTGGGCTGACTACAGTGTTGATGCGTATTCTGCTGCATCACTAAAAGCTGGCTCATATGCCTTTGGGGGGTTGAGGTCCACCAGGTTCTCTGGGAGTCAGATTATCATGCCACTTGGTCACACAGTTGAACATGAAGAGGTGTGCTCGATTTCTTATTTCATTTTAAGCAAATTTTGGAGACACCTAGGTTTGGTGATATAGGTGTTCCAGATCACCCGGCAAACTGAATTCTGCTTTCTTCAATATCTTTTGTTAGTTTCTTAGGCGCTGACTCTTAATCATTGATGGCCAATACTACAGTTGTTGGAAATCATTAGGCTTGAAGGCCATTCTCTTACTCAAGAAGAAGCTGTTCTATCCAGAGATATTCATCTTTTACAGGTTCCTCTTCATTGCTTTGCAACATATTTTAGTCATTAGTACTGCCTCGTGTTGCTGAAAAAAAATCTTTCTGGTTTGTTTTGAATTCAATTCATTCTCTTAAACTTGAACAATCAAACTCCTTTTCTTAGTGATTGCTTATATGATTAACTGCTTTGAGGAGGTTATAAATATATGAAAAGTCGGGGAAAGAAATTAGAATAGCGGGAGTCTTTGACAACCTCTTCTTTGCCATGTTTTATATTTTTGCATTCACGTGACAACCCTTGCTCTAAAGTTTTAATATGCTTCTGGTGGCTCATGCATTGCAGACTTGTAGCGGAGTGGATGAAAATGCAGTGGGTGCCTGCTCTGAACTTGTTTTTGCTCCAATTGATGAAATGTTTCCAGATGACGCTCCACTCCTGCCGTCTGGGTTCAGGATTATACCATTAGATTCAAAATCAGTTGAGTTTCAATCTTTTTGAATCACACTTCGTTTTACTTGGTTTGTTGTTACTTTACTTAAAAGCTCTAGCTTGTCATGTCTTAGCTTGTTGCGTCACTAGTGTTCTAGTATCAGCCATACAATTGTTTCAGTATTTGTTTGTGAATCTAAATATTGCTAAAAAAACTAATGTAGTATTATCACACAGGGTGAAACACAAGATACACTGAATGCACACCGGACATTGGACCTAGCGTCCAGCCTTGAAGTAGGCCAAGCAACAAATAGGGGTGCTGGAGATGCAACTTCCAATGCGTATAGCAGTCGCTCTGTGTTGACCATTGCATTTCAATTTCCTTTCGAAAGTCATCTCCAGGATAGTGTTGCAACCATGGCTCGACAGTATGTCCGAAGTGTAATTTCTTCTGTGCAGAGAGTTGCTATGGCCATTGCTCCATCTGGATTGGGCCCTCATGCAGGGCCGAAGGTATCACCAGCTTCACCAGAGGCTCTTACACTTGCTCAATGGATCTGCCAGAGCTATAGGCAAGTTCTTTTATCTTAGTCATTTTTGAATTCATGCTTAGAGATGCATTTTGAATTGATATACTGAAAGCTATCTTGTCAAATATCTTTTTTTATTTTATCGCTACTGGTTACATCATAGGTTCTCTAAAACATAGGTTCTCTAAAACATGCACTTCTTTACGTCATTTGCAGTTACCATTTAGGCGCAGATCTATTGAGATCCAATTCTGAGCCTGGTGAATCCATGTTGAAACTTCTATGGCACCATCCAGATGCGATATTGTGTTGCTCTGTGAAGGTAAATAGCAGCTCTCAAAGAACAACTATGTTTTAAATTTTTGCATGGATATCATAGGAATTCTAGCATGCCAAGTGAAATTAGACTTGCTTTTCAAACTCTTATATCATTAATGAATCTATTGCAGTTCAATGATGGAAATGAAGAGAGAGAAATGTGAAGGTGGTATTTTCCTAATGAATTGAGGGGTGTTTTGGTTGTTTTTACAGGCATTACCAGTCTTCACTTTTGCCAACCAAGCTGGATTCGACATGCTAGAAACCACTCTGGTAGCTCTACAAGACATTACTCTGGATAAGATATTCGACGAAGCTGGTCGAAATGCATTGTGCACCGACTTCACCACGATAATGCAACAGGTGATTTTCATGAATTCATTTCTAGTTCCTGATGATTACATTGATCAGATAGCTACCAACATATTTAACACTAATCAACTTTAATATGATCTTATTTCACAGGGTTTCGCACATCTTCCAGCTGGAATGTGCGTATCAACCATGGGACGCCACATCTCATATGAACAAGCCATAGCCTGGAAGGTCCTCACTGAAGAGAACACAGTTCATTGCATTGCCTTCACTTTTGTCAACTGGTCTTTTGTGTAAGCAAGTATTAAAACTGTTTATTATCATCACTTAGAGAACCCCTACCCCTCTCCCAAACACAGTCCAAAGGAGAATTTTTGTATTTAAATATTCTATGTTTTGAATATAGTTAATTTAACTTAATTTAAGACACCAAAATGGGTATCAATCAAAGCATGACATCTTGTCCTTGGTGAGAGCAATAATGTCTCCCTCTCTCCCTCTCTCTGTTGAAATCACTGACTTGCTTTTTGTCATCCCCATTGTTTAAATGAGGCCATTGAAGGAGAAGGGTTAGTACATATGTCACTTGTGTAATCTGTTGGTCATACAGTAGCAAGGGATAACCAAAGCCTTGTAGTTAAAGCAAAAGTGGTGGTGGTGGTTGAATTAAACCGAAAAATCTGCTACATAGATAGTGAAAGCATGCAGTGTAGAACATAGCAGAGAGGCTTTGGGCATGGTGTTGGCATCTAGTTTTTGGATCCTTCCATTAACAGTCTCTGTTTAGTCAAAAAGCATATCTGTGGTCCTTCTGACCTGCCTTTTGTAAATGGGAATCTGTTTCAGACCTGCTTTGCATTTACAGAATCTTTTTCTTCAAAGCATGCTTGGTAATAGTGTTGTGGGGGATCCACACCTCCACTTTTCTTTCATGGTTTTGCGTTAATACTGGTTTTATGAGGTGGACTTTGCCTTCTGATCTTTGTCATATTTTGAAGAGCTTTTATGTGGATCCACTGTTGAAGATATGGTGGATCTACTGTAAAAGATCTTAGGTTTGGGAAGAATTAAAGATGAATTATGGACCAAGGGTTCTAATGATGGTGAAAGATTTCATTGCCACTAATCATACATAAAATCTCTACTTTCTAGTATTGACTTTAGGGGAATGGGTTACATATTTTAAAGTTTTCCAAATTGATATGATTCTGAAATTAAAATGAAGAGTAATTTGTTCCGTTGAAACAAAGAGATGAGTAAGTTATACTAAATTTTAACTTTTAATTGTTATAATCTAATGGAAAAATTCTAGGGGTCGAGGGAGGGAGCGAGGGATGGGGTGGTAGCCACTCATTCGTCTCGAGATAAGAGCCATCACGTATCTCTAATCTGATGCATTTATCTCGAAGCGGATGGGTGGTTACCACCCATCCCTCGCCCCTTTTCCCTCGCTCCCTCCCTCGCTCTGTAGCAAAGCTCAATCTAATGTGATGCTCTTGTTAATAAGCATGGGCTGAATATGTAGTTTATAATTAATATCAAACATTTAGGGCGCTAAATGTCAAATTTCTTTGGGGGTTTGATATGTCGAGTTGTTCCGGATTCAAGCGATTTGTGATGATAAGAGATTAGTATCACAAAAAGAGATCTGGCATATTTTAAGATTAAAACGTAAATGTTATTATTATTTTTTTGCAAATTTATATTGAAAGGTTTACATAGATATTCTTTATCTACTCTAAAAGAAAAAAATATATAACAATCACTGTAATACTCGTTCTTGAGTTAAAAAAAATTATTTTTGATAAATTAGTTTCACCGAAAGAATAAATCAAGAAAGAATTGATAGAACGAATCAAAATACAATTTGCATTATATAGACTAAAAATATCATTTTATTAATACTAATGTTATTTAAAATTCCCATACCACTACAACATGCCCATACACTTAATCTTTTCTCCATTCTGTTATTTTCTATCTTATTTGTTCTCTGCCTCTCCCCTTTGTTTTTACTTTGGTTCACAGTTTCAGAGCAAGGATGACGCTATTACTAGCCTTTTCATTCTTCGCCCACTTATCTTTTAGTGTTTCTTTTGTCTTTGAGATGTCCATTTTTTTTTATTCAAAGTTTTCATGATTCATAGTGAATAATAACTTTAAATTCTACTAGATAAATATTTTCCAAAATGTTAGTATTAAAAAGAATTAGCTTTCAGAAGTGTTTATCGCTGTGAGACCATCTTCGCATTATAAATTTTTTTGTTATAAAATGTAAATATTGTTGAAGAGATCACATTTAGAATGTGTCACTGCAATTCTTTCACCTATAAAACCCACACAAAAATTGCACCAAATACTAAGCTTTTATATTAAGTTGAGTTCATGCACACAACTAAATTGTTTAAAAACACATTCACAAATGAAAACAGAGAGATCATATCAATGGAGATTAATTATGGGATTGGGATGGTTGATATATAAACTAAGTTAACAATTAATAATCACATATTATTAAAAAAAAAAAACAATTACTAATCATGTAAATGGAACAAAGAAATGATGGTCTAAGTCCTATACTATTATCTTGTCGCATTTTTGCCCAATTATTTGTTATTCGATATACACTCTACGATAGAAACAATTTTATCATTTTTTTACCAAGTTTTCATGATCATATAAGCTCTATGTAATTACTTTTTCAACATGATCTTAATTACCAGAGAATACATAAACCTGCTAAGCACATTACACCGAGAAAAATGCTAACCAAAGTCCATTATTCTAGATCAAATAACTATGATCGCGCATTATGGGAGATAAATGCTATACTACGGGCTACTTAAAAAGTTAACTGGTGTCATCTAAACTCGGAAATCATATAGGGATGTAGTCATCATGGATCAATAGCTTTCAACTCATCGATATACTTAGTCAAGGTTTGTACAAACGTGTTGTCGATGAGAGGCTGGTTCGGTGCAGGAGCAGTACTTGTGTTCCCTTTTGAGCTCTGCAAGAAAAAGAAATCAATTAGAGATGGAGTTCTTGAATTCTAACATAGGGAATTTGTATACATAGAGTTCATGATTATAAAGAGGTTGCCCAATACCTTCCGTCGTTTTTGCGGTCTTGTTTTCGCATCCACCATTTCAATCAGCTCGTCGAACCGGAAAATAAAACATTCCACAAGCATAATCAGATTCATGGAACTGAAGAATCAATTGGCAGGAAACTGTACTAGAATTTTATTTTATTTTTGGAGAAATTTTAAAATGAATATCGACAAAATTCTAACATATTCTTTTGGGGTCATAGCAGATCAGGAGTCAAAATTTCTTAATCAACCAATTAGTGAAATAACTATTTTCCCATTCCTCGGTAACTTTTAGTCAAAGAAGATAATTTAATAATGATTAATGGTAATTATAGTTTCTTCATACTTCACTGAAATATGTTGAAAGAGTCAAATTTAGAGTAGAAGATTAAGATAATAATGATGACAATCATGAAGAAAAATGTCGATGATTAGCAAAATCATGATGGTTATCATAACTAATTTCTAAAAATCCTCCTATGCGTGAGGCGGTCTTCTGGGCGGGTTTTTGAAAAAAAAAATTATTTTCAATTCAAAAATATTTAAAAATTAATACTCTATTTTTTTAAATACATTTTGCATATGTATCTTGACATTGAATTGAAAGTATTTACCTATTATTATGCTTAATTTTATAAATTATAATTTATAATAAAAAAATCCCCGACTCAAATTGGAAGTAATTGGAAATAATCAAAGTGAAGATATGCAAAAAGAAGCATATAATGTACATTCGGTTAATATGTATATACATTTACCTGTTTCACAATCGTTTCATACTTCCTCAAACACTGATATTGCCTTCTATCGTCTTCTTCCTTAGACATCGCTAATAATTCTTATAAGTTTCTCTCTGTATAGATTTCCTTCAATGCCTTATAGCGGAAGTTTTGGTAACTTCTTTTTATAATAATAATAATAATAATAATAATTTTAAGGCGAGCGCCTTTATTTATAGAGAGAGGTGAAGCGAAGGATGTATGTAGGTTTTTGTTATTAAAGTTATTTATTAGCAGTATATAAGGCGCGTAACGCGTAACATATTAAGATTAGCTTCATTTTTCACGTGAACATGGATTTGATGCAATTTTGGTTAACCTTACTTAACATCATCCCTATCATTTTGCTTCATCGGTACTAAGTTTGTGTCTGCAATCGAAAACTTTAATCAGAGTAAATTTTATTAGATATGGATCAAAATTAAGGCAATTAAAAACCCAGTAGTAAAGGTTATTCATAGTCAAAGATGAAGAAAAAAACGTAAATTTTCCCACAATTTCTTGTTAATTATTTAAGCATTACGAAGATTAAGTATCTCGTGAGCAACATAACAAAATAAGTGTTTGAATGTCAAAGCAATTAGTTTGTTTATAACGGATACTTGCCAAACAAAATCATGAGCTTTTTGCTCGTAATGATTAACTAGTATCAACGAGAAAAGTGTCCGGACATTCGAGAGTAACGGTCACCTAATAGGTGTGATAAACGTTAAAAGAATTTTAAACAAAGTGTCTTCTTACTCATAGCAATTTTCTAGGCTGTCTTATTTGGGTGTCGAATAAGTTTAGCCACTCATGTTTGCTAGTTTTTTTTTTTTGCATTTTTTTTGTGTTTTTACATTTTTTATCTCTAAAATATAACCACAAACACTATCTATAGAAGAGATAAAAGTGTAAAAAAAAAAAAAAAAAAAAACTAGCCAACATGTCTGATTAGAATGGTTGCTAAGTGCCTCTTTTGTATCTTGTTTGAGATTTTTTACACTTATACATTTTATGTTGATGGTGTTTATAAAAAGTGTAAAACACGCCAAATAAAGCACAGCACCCAAACAAGCCGATACTTTGCTGAAATTTATTCTCGAGTTAACCTAATTCAACAATGCCGTATAGATCAGTAGTCAAAGAAAGAAAAACAGTTATCCCTCGATTTCTTGTTCTTTAAGCGTTATGAAATGAGTGTCTCAATGGTAACTTTTTGTCACACTAATGATGAATTTTTAATCGTAACGGTTACCTAATTCTTCTTTACGCCACTCAAATTTGGTACTAGCACGTCATGCGCACTATGCCAAATGCTTGACCTCAGCTCTCAGGAGCGCTACTAAGGCTAGCATGATGACATCCAAATACCCAAGCGATGGCACCTAGATGACTCTTGCACAAAAGGAGATAACAAGATTTGTGTTCCTATCAAAGTCACAATAACATTAACTGAGTTCTCCATAATTTCGAGTTCATCTACAAGTAGGATCGTCATAAATTGGAACAAACTTGTGAACGGAAAATTATACAGAGTATGGCATACTCACTGTAGCATTTACTAGCCTGCAATGATATCTGCCCATCTGACGATAACGAGTACAAGTGGAACTAAGAAGATATTCTCAGGTCATTGTACAAATATTCTCATTCAGTCATTCAGTTTCATGTGGTACCTCTCTTGCTGACAACTATCCCTTTCGAATGTCAAAAAAACTTTAGTGCAAACAACACAGTTGGCAATCAGAATGCCCTTCTATTTCATGAAATTTTTTGCCTGGTTCACATATACACACACACAGGCCAAGTGTATCTCAAATTTCAGTAAAACAGAGTGGAAAATGTATGAGAGCACACGTGTGCAAACATTATCATGATCTTTTGATCCCTGCTTCGCATTTTCATCGGGATGCCAATGACCAAAAATTTAAGAGAAATGATGGTGAGACGGTGAACCAACTAATGAAGGCCATTGCTGTAGCAGTCTCAAACCTGGCACAGTGATTCTTTGCACAATAACCCAGATCACTGCTGATGAGGACAGTTATGCCTGCTGATGCACAGGCCGCAGCAAATGTGAGTGTGGAAGTGATCTGCAGCGAAAAACATTTCTTTGAGATAAGCTACAGACAAAAAAGGTACATCATTAAATACAAGTCGACAACGAGATTAGAATAGATCACTGGCTTACAAGAATCATACATATTGTCTACTAACTACATATATAGAAAGAGTGATTCTACGTGACGAGGAAACCAGCGAGGAAAAGGAGGTGGCGGGGGGTGAACCATTCACCCCCTCGGGATGCACGCGCCTAAAAAGTGGGCACACATCCCGAGGAGGGTGAATGGTTCACCCCCCGCCACCTCCTTTTCCTCGCTGGTTTCCTCGCCCACTTCCTCGACATTTAGAATTTCTGATATAGAAACTATAAATCCTGATTGACCTGTCCTTCACAATTAAAAAAAAAACAAAAAAAAAAACATATAACTGGTTTCCAGAAGAATCTTTTCTAACAAATCAGAACTGGTGTTTCATTGCTAAAATACTCCTTTAATGGTGCACAATTTGCACTTCATTCCAAGACCCAGATCGGGTAATTCAAATCCAGTAGTGCTGAAACCCTTAGCATGTACTAGAAAAGATAAATCCAAGCCTCGAAATCCTTGGGACTAGATGATTTTGACATGTGTATCCAAATCAATTGTAAAGTTATGTATAGGCCACACGTGATATATGAGATCTTTGATCATCATTAAGAATAGGTGTTGGATGCATCAACAAATAATACCAAAAACAAATGGGGGAGAACATTCTGTAACCCAAACTCTTCTCAGTTCATATTCATACACAACTGATTACACTGTGAGGACTTGAGCTATTATTTATGTCTAGCCCTGATAGAAACCCTAAAAACAAATCCTAGCAAAAATTCCACATGATACTACAACCTAATCACATATTTTCGAGAATAAGGCTTTAAGGCATGCATTTCTGTCAATAGGATTGATGGGTTTCAATAGCAATAGATTGATGGACAAAAAATTAAACCTCCTCTGTACTAAACTGAACTTTCAATTACATAGCTTCCTTACCCCATCACCAATGGCGAATAAGCCGACTACACGTGAATTATGCAAGCATCGTCCCACGAGAAGGGCGTATATATCAACTAATGTTAAAGATAAACTCCACAAGCTTTGCAAGCCAACTGCTGCGACAAGGTAACTGAAACAATAAATACAAATGAACTTTGCATTATGACAGAGCAACCACGAGAAACCCATAAACAAAAGAATAAAAATAATAATAATTACAAAACAAGAGAAGCATTCCTTCATTCCGCATCGTGAGAACACATTTACATCAGGGAGTTGCATTATCTTGAGCATAACAGAAGGAAATGAGGAGAGAAACGGCTTTCTGTCGAAGATCACAGCTTTTCACCATACTAATGGTTATACTATCCTTTGGCATCGTTAAGACCAACTGGTCTGCATTAAACAACATAACCTTAACCACCAATACATGGGAGCCTGCTGATGAATTCCAAATGATACAGGGTTTGGAACTTCGACTATATACCAGCCAAGCTGCTAACACTATAAAGTAGAATGGTGGCACCGCATGGAAAAGCTATTAAATTTAAAAATCAGTATAGATTAACCAAAAGATCCTTCCGAGGATTCAACTAATACAACAAGAAGTTATGCAATGATTACATGATAATCAACTTGAGCAAAATAAGTTTCTCATCTCAGACCTCTCTTGTAATGATAGTATGGATATGACTTCTCATCACCTCAAAGTGACTTTATGAATTTGGGGTGTACCTTGGGGGTTGATTAAATGACACTAATTACTCCTCTTGTCTGTTTCATTGGGGAGATACTGTGCATAGTAGCAACACTTGATGTACTTTTGATGCTCGAGTGTTTTTCCATCTTTGAACACAAGTTTTCTTCCTTTTAATGAAATTTTTTGTTTTATTGATAAAAAACTTTTCTTGTCACCTTACAATCTGAGAAAGGGTCTCTGACCCAAAGAGGATGAGAGAGCTTAGAACCTTAAAAGGATTCACAATGTTACTAAATGTTGAATAATTGTCCCTGGGGAATGGAAAACAGATTATGGTGAAGGTGACAATGTAATAATTGCGTATAGAATCCATGGATGAGGATACTGAATTATTCACCAGCTCAGTGATGTGGACTTCGAGAGGCATCCTCAACGAGAGTTAAAATGGTAACCAGATTTAAATGGAGAAAAAGAGATATGATCAGCTCTTGGGAGGACAAAATGCTAAAAGGTAGAGTCTGCTCACAAACTCCCCTATTTCAAATAGTGGTGGCAGTGGGTCGGGTCAGTTGGTGGGTTACTTCCCCCAACCCAAGCCATCTCTTTAGTGTCAAAAATTCTAACCCTAACCTGAACGTCAATAAACTACCAGCCAATTCCTTGGAAGTTGGAAATGATGCTTCATCTAATAATAGGCTTAGGTGGATGCTTTGCTTTTCTCATAGCACCTTCTCTAATCCCTTGTTAATTACCTTAGATTTTTTTCAAGTGGTCACAGATCAAACGATCAATAAATAGAATAGAATCTCTCATCAGTACCTTCCTGTGGAAAAACTAAACCTTCCTGTGGAAAAACTAAAAAGATGTCGATAGGTTCAACGGAAGTTTACAAACCAAAACATCGAAACTTGTATTTGACAAAGTTTCATAAATTCAATTAATTCTCAAAATCAAAACTAATGACATTTCTAAATAAACCTATTTAAACTAAATAAACAAAAACCTAATAAATCCTAAACTTATAGGACTTTTACTCTACTTGGGCTTATAATGGACCAACCAATGGTGAATTAAATACAAAAATAATCCATATTACATCATTTTCCCCACTTTGAAAAGCTCGTCCTCGAGCTTTGAGGATGATATCTTGGAAAAAAAAATGAGCAAAGTGTTGACCTCGAAATTTCTGTTGTAGTGCACATACCATGAAGAATCATATAAAAAATTGGCTACCAAACACGAGGCCTTGGCTTAAAGGATATCCACTTATAAAATTAAATGGGTTTACGCACGAACCTCTTCTCATATTGGGCTTCAAAATTGTCCCAAATTGAATCATTTTTGCTTCGTGGTGGTATATCACCTGTCTAGAGGCACTGATTAACCTCATTATCAAAACCTAAAGGCCATGGTGGTACAGTCTTCCATGTCCTGGCAAATAACCTGATCCTGATAAAAAGAGTTTTCATACTTCTGTGATAGGACAAAGTAATGTGATGGGTGCACATAACTTTGTCTTCTAAATTGAATTGTTTCACGAACATAATGTTCATCTTCTGAAAAAGATGAAGCTAAGTCATGCATAGTAGATCGAAATCGATCATGATCTTGCGCCTGAATCAAGGAAAGTGAATTAAGGAAAGAGGATTGCGCTGAGCACGCCAAGGATCAGGTCGTCTACTTGGTTGGATGGAGGACACACAAATCATTGTGGTGAAGCCAATAACAATGTTTTCCACCACGGTGTGGATTGTTGATATTGCTGGATCTGTTGGGCAAGATGGAAAGACTCGTAATGGGTTGATTTCGGTATGATTTTCACGTTTCCCTTTCAAACTTTTCTTACATCTTTTCTCCAAACAAACTAAAACATCTGGTGTTTTCATCATGCAACCCTAGTCGCACAAGTAGCCAAGGACGATGGCTTTCAGTTGGAATTGACGAATTGTGGGGCTTGCACCAGTTGCACCTTAGTCGTTCTTGACTAGTCCGTTGACGTCAACTAGCCGGTGGAGAGTGGTGGTTGTGGTGGAGCTGGAGGGCTGATGTTGATTCGAACCATGTGGGTTTGTTGGCGAAGACGATTGTATTATTGATTCAGTTCTAAGTAAGCTCTCCTTGTTCTCCTTTTCAAATTTGGCTTCCATCTCTTCGCTTTATCTTCATTGGCATAGGGTGGGGCTATGGTTCAATACTTGCAAATCACAGTTCATGGGGAAATTAGGGTTATCATAGACAACCACCCCATTCCTTCAAACTTCTTCCTTCAGATTTTCTTTAATGTAAAATCTTCAAAAACTTCATGACGTGTTTCAGTCTACAACGCAATGACTTGGAATAACAACATTTTCCCTTCGTACACATCAAACACGAATGGTTTCTCCCAATCACTAGTTACTTTTTGCGATATCTTTCACCAAGATCTTACCGCTCTAATACCAAATTGATAAGTTCAATCGAAACTTACAAACCAAAACATCAAAATTTGTATTTGACAAAGTTTCACAAATACAATTAATTCTCAAATCAAAATAAAACCGATTATATCTTCTGAATAAGCCTATTTAAACTAAATAAAACAAAAACCAAACTAAGCCCTAAACTTATTGGACTCCCACTCTACTTGGGCTTGTAATGGACTGACCCAATAGTGAATTAAATACAAAAATAGTCCATGTTACATCAGTTGTAGTCCTAATCACCTTTTGAGCTAAGAAACGTGATCGTAATCACCTTGTGAGCTGAGAAAAGTATGCAAGTATTTGGTTTTTAGAAAGATTCAAAACCTAAAATGATTTGCTATTGCATAATTGAACGAGAAGGCAGAATACAGCTAAGGTAGCGGAAGACGGTGCCAAATGTTGATCCTCTATAGAAGAGGGTTTTTTTTTTTTTTTATAAATCAAATGACCTTCGATCAAAATTGCTCTAAGAGCAAAAGGTTTTTTATCAATGATACGTTGGTTTCTTCAAGTCCATCAACTGGAAGCAACCTTCAAAAAACCCTCCATCAACCTTCTAAAAGCCCCGTTTCTCCAGCTTACTGTAGCTTCTAACGCCATATCCAGGCAAAAAAAGTTCCTTTGTTTAATATATTATTCAGTTTGTTTTGCTGATCAAATAAAATAAAATAGAACTGTCAGGGGACAACAAAATAACAAAGGATAGCATCATCACACCCAATATATTGTTCTACTAAATATTATGAACAGGAAGGAATATCCATGCCACATAAAGGATGCAACTTTGGGGATGACTTCCCACCAGACTACTTGGTGAGAAATTCCTATAGTTTTCTAGAGGCAAACAATGAATGATTGTAGAAAGAACGTATCAAGAATGAGATATCCTAGGACCATTTTCATCACCAACCATGCACCTGTCTCTTCACCAACCATACACCTGTTTCTTAAGCACAATTGGGACACCTCTATCGATGTGCAATCTCCTCTCACCACCCATTATTACAATGTGGTACAGCAACGGTAAGCCTATTTCCATTATATCAGCGTTTGTAGTCAAAATCACCTACTGCTTCCTTTGTACTGGTGCATGAATCATTCACTCTGTATATAATTCTTTCTATAACCTTTCACAAACTAAGAATCTCATCAAACTTGTTTTTGTTTCCCCTCCCCGCTTCTGTGAGATCCCTTTCTTTAAGAGCTCCTTCAGACTCAGAGATTTGAGATAATACTCCAAATGCTAGTATTGCAAGTTGTCCTTGGGTGCTTTGAGCTATGTGCACCCGTCACTGCCATAGCCATCAAAACAAAAACCGCATAGATAGCATGCTAGCAATTGCACTTACAAATTAGAAGCATTTTTTTTTCAACAGCATAACAGATAAACTATTAGCAGTTTATCTTCTAGAGCCTCTTCTACTTCTTATTTCGTTTTGAGCCCTAAAGGGAGACTAAACTATAAAGAGGGCAATGACCAAGGCTACATCTAAATTCACTTTCATTCCAATACCGTGTTACCAACCCCATTGATATTTCGTCATCATCACTCACCAACAAATTGTAAGTGGGGACTTGTTATGAACCAACCAACTCTCCCAAAAGCCCGAACTTCCAGGAGGGGAAGGTCCATAACAAGGATTGTAACATTGCCCCACGTTTCCAAAGCCGACATCCTCGTCGGCCCACTCTATCGACACTGGCCCAGTGAGCCTTCTCTCAGCTACCAGTATTCAACAACTTAGCACTATGCCCATACATAATGCTAAATTATTTTAATCCAGCCTATAGGTCGCCCCTGTCGGGATTCGAACCTTGGATGTGGGTTTGGCTCTGATACCAATTGTTATAAACCAACCAACTCTCCCAAAAGCCCGAGCTGTCCAGGAGGGGAAGGTCCATAACAAGGCAAGCTGATGGTTTGAAGTTCCTTGCGTTTACACCTGTGACCGGGTGAGAACTTCTCATCGCAGCGGAAACACAACCCTCGCTCCCGCTTGATCTTGATCTCTTCATCAGTGAGTCGTCGAAAATCGCCTCATTTATGTGTTTTTTCCAGAGATTTCGATTGACCAGAGAAATCGAATCCCTTAGGGTTCTCCATTCTAAAAGGAGCATTTGGGCCTCCCCCTTTGTGCAAACAAGAAACTCTGTTTTTCTTCTATTCGTTGGGCCAGCATCATGGCCCGACCCAAACTATTCGGTTCCAAAACCCTCAATTCAGCCCCCCTTATCCGTGGTTTGAGCCCATTAATGACTTTGCTTAGATACACCTCATCAGGAAGAGCTTCCAGTGGTGCAGACATGCTAATAAATCGTCTCCTATAGTCGGCAACTGTAGTTTCTTGCTTTAAAGCTAAAAATTGTTCACACAGAGACCCTTCACTCGTTGTTTTGAATTGATTTAAAATCATTATCTTTAACTCTTCCCACAGCACAACCCGTCTTCTTTTGTGCTCCCATTGAAACCAAAGTAATGCATCTCCCTCAAACCCAATTATAGATGCTTCAAATTTCTCTTCATTAGTATAACGATGAAGAGCAAAGAAACGTTCAGCTTTCATAATCCAACCATCCGGATTTGACCCATCGAAACTTGGCATTTCAAGTTTTCTATATTTGAGGTAAAACCGATTTCCTGAATGAGTTGTACCTCCCTCTAATTCTCTTGATTGTTCAGACGCGGCAGCTCGAGAAGCATCCTCTTGAAATCTCACAAGATGATCTATTTTCTGAGCCATGGAATGAAATTCCTTTCTCAATGTCCCTATTTCTTCTTGAACCCCCCCCCCCAATTTGCTCTTCCACATTATCTACCCTTGCAGACACAGTCCCCTGACTTGCTGACTTCCCTGTCATCCCAAGATTGTGGCTCTGATACCAAATTTGATATGCACTGACACTTCCAAGCAACAAATTAAGAGAAATTGAGAATTAACAGACAGCAAGATTAAGAAGAGACAATGGAACAAACCTTTTATTGATGAAAGAAAAATGAAGATACATAATGTACAAGCTTTCGAGAGGCTTGACTCTCCTCAACTTGAGCAGCAGCTCTGTTTACAGAATTTTCAGAACCTCTACTATGACTATTCCCACTTCTATTTATACACAATACATGCTTACAACCTAGACCATTTGTTACAACTGATAACTTTTGTCATTCATTCAATTGATAGGCCACCAGTTAAGCATGTCTATACTAGGACGAACAAGGAAGTAAAGAGGTTAGAAGCAGTTAGTGGCTGATCTGTCAAAGTTAGAAGCAGTTAGTGGATGATCTGGCAAACCAGGTTACAGGGCTGAATGACAAGCTGGCAAATAGTTGTATCAGCTGTGGTTAGATGTCAGGCTGGCAAGAGACTGTGATATGTTGCAATGCTGGATGTCAAGCTGGTAATTAGCTGTGTCAGTGGTGGTTGAATGAATGACAAAAGTTATCAGTTGTAACAAATGGTCTAGGGGATAGTCATAGTAGAGGTTCTGAAAATTCTGTATACGGAGCTGTTGCTCAAGTTGAGGAGAGTCAAGCCTCTCGAAAGCTTGTACATTCTGTATCTTCATTTTTCTTTCATCAAATAAAAATGCATATCAAATTTGGTATCAGAGCCACAATCTTGGGATGACAGGGAAGTCGGCAAGTCAGGGGACTGTGTCTGCAAGGGTAGATAATATGGAAGAGCAAATTGGGGGGGTTCAAGAAGAAATAGGGACATTGAGAAAGGAATTCCATTCCATGGCTCAGAAAATAGATCATCTTGTGAGACTTCAAGAGGATGCTTCTCGAGCTGCCTCTGCGTCTAAACAATCAAGAGAATTAGAGGGAGGTACAACTCATTCAGGAAATCGATTTGACCTCAAATATAGAAAACTTGAAATGCCAAGTTTCGATGGGTCAAATCCGGATGGTTGGATTATGAAAGCTGAACGTTTCTTTGCTCTTCATCGTTATACTAATGAAGAGAAATTGGAAGCATCTATAATTGGGTTTGAGGGAGATGCATTACTTTGGTTTCAATGGGAGCACAAAAGAAGACGGATTGGGCTGTGGGAAGAGTTAAAGATAATGATTTTAAATCAATTCAGAACAACGAGTGAAGGGTCTCTGTGTGAACAATTTTTAGCTTTAAAGCAAGAAACTACAGTTGCCGACTATAAGAGACGATTTATTAGCATGTCTGCACCACTGGAAGCTCTTCCTGATGAGGTGTATCTAAGCAAATTCATTAATGGACTCAAACCACGGATAAGGGCTGAATTGAGGGCTTTGGAACCGAATAGTTTGGGTCGGGCCATGATGCTGGCCCAACAAATAGAAGAAAAACAGAGTTTCTTGTTTGCACAAAAGGGAGGCCCAAATGCTCCTTTTAGAATGGAAAACCCTAAGGGATTCGATTTCTCTGGTCAATCGAAATCTCTAGAGAAAACAAAGAAAGGAGGCGATTTTCGGCGACTCACTGATGAAGAGATCAAGATCAAGCGGGAGCAAGGGTTGTGTTTCCGCTGCGATGAGAAGTTCTCACCCGGTCACAGGTGTAAACGCAAGGAGCTTCAAGTGTTGGTCGTCCAAGAGGAAGAAGGTTTTGAGGAGGAAGAAGAAGAATTTCTTGAGGAAAAAGAGGCCGAACTGGAGTTAGTTGAAGTAGATCCGAACGTTGAAGTTTCACTTCACTCGGTGGCTGGTCTTTCTTCTCCAAAAACAATGAGATTAAGGGGATTGATTTGTGAAACACCGGTGGTGGTTTTGGTCAATTGTGGAGCAACCCACAATTTCATTTCAGTGGAGTTGGTGTCGAAGGTGGGCCTGTCGATCTCCACAACAGGGGCGTATGGTGTTACGTTGGGATCAGGAGATACAGTAAAGGGGGAAGGGGTTTGCAAAAAGGTGTCTCTAAGCTTGCCAGGGGTTGTTGTGGTAGATGATTTCTTGCCATTGAGGTTGGGAAGTTCGGATATGATATTGGGTATGAAATGGTTGGCGTCATTAGGGTCCGACGGTCACAAACTGGCAGACTCAAGTAATGAAATTCAAGGTGGGAGATGAAATGGTGATTTTGGAAGGAGATCCGACTTTGGGTAAGTCCTTAATTTCTTTGAAAGCTATGCTTAGAGAAATCAAACGGGAGTAATAAGGGGTCGGGTTGAATTTGGAAATTTGATGACCACTGAATTGAAGCAGGGGGTAATGCCTGTTGAAATTGAGGAATTACTCGGGCAGTACCAAGATATTTTTGAAATGAAGGATGGGTTACCACCGATGAGGGGTCATGAGCATGTTATTTGCCTAAGGGAGGGGGTTTCTCCTATCAATGTGAGACCATACAGGTATCCTCAATGTCAGAAGGATGAAATTGAGAAGTTGGTGAATGAAATGAAGACGACTTGCATCATACGGCCCAGTAAGAGTCCATTCTCAAGTCCAGTGTTGTTGGTGAAGAAGAAGGATGGAAGTTGGCGATTTTGGGTGGATTATAGAGCATTAAACAAGGAAACGGTTCCGGATAGATTTCTCATACCAGTCATAGAAGAGTTGTTGGATGAGCTCCATGGTGCCAACATTTTTTCCAAGTTGGACCTCAAGTCGGGATATCATCAGATTAGAATCAGAGAAGGGGATAAGTCGAAGACCGCTTTCAGAACGCACGAAGGACACTACGAGTTTTTAGTAATGCCGTTTGGGCTCAAAAATGCGCCGGCAACGTTTCAAGCTTTAATGAATGAGGTATTCCGGCCTCATTTAAGAAAATTTGTGTTAGTTTTTTTTTATGATATCTTGGTTTACAGTTCTGGGTTGGAGGAGCATATTCAGCATTTAGGTACAGTGTTTGGTTTGTTACGAAGGCATGAATTGTGCGCTAATCGCAAGAAGTGTGAGTTTGGGCAAAGGGAAATAGCGTACTTGGGGCATGTAATTTCCGGAGAAGGAGTGTCGGTCGATCCAACAAAGATTGCGGCAATGATGGATTGGCCATCACCAAATAACGTCACCGAGCTTCGAGGGTTTTTAGGATTGATCGGGTATTATCGAAAATTTTTTAAAGTTTATGGGGATATAGCTTGGCCATTAACTGATCAGTTAAGGAAAGATAAGTTTGGCTGGAATTCGGAGGCGGAAGCAGCTTTTCAGGCTCTAAAAAAATGCATGACGTAGGTACCGGTTTTGGCAATGCCAAATTTTTCAAAAAAAATTGTGATAGAAACTGACGCTTCGGGGTATGGTCTGGGAACCGTTTTGATTCAAGATCATAGGCCAATTGCATATTTCAGTCAAGTCCTTGGGCCTCAAGCACGTCAAAAGTCGGTATATGAGAAAGAGCTCATGGCGATTGTGTTTGCCATTGCTAAGTGGAGGCCTTACTTATTGGGTAAGAAGTTTGTGGTAAAGACAGATCAGAAAAGTCTGAAATACTTACTGGAACAGAGGCTGATAGGAGAAGAATATCAAAAGTGGGTGACCAAATTGATGAGTTATGATTTTGAGATTGAATGTAATCCAGGGAAATCAAATATGGTTGTAGATGCTCTCTCCAGAAAGGTTCCTGTTTTGGAATGTGGAACATTAGTGGTGCCTCACAGGATGAATTGGCAGCAAGTGCACCAAGAGGTGGAATCAGATGAGACCTTTCAGCACATAAAACGTGACATAGAGGAGCGTCAAATCTCACATTTGGGGTTTATTGTGCATCAAGGACTTCTATTGTACAAAGGTAGAGTGGTCTTGACACAAAAATCTTCTCTTCTTCCTATTCTATTTGCTGAGTTCCATAGCAGTTCGGTAGGGGGTCATTCCGGAGAAACAAAAACCTACCAAAGAATGGCAAAGGAATTTTATTGGATTGGCATGAGATCAGACATTGCCAAATGGGTGAGAGAGTGCATCAATTGTCAGCGGAATAAAAACATGGCGGTATCTCCTGCTGGTCTGTTACAACCCATTCCATTACCAGGACAGGTATGGGAGGAAATCACCATGGATTTTCTCGAGTCACTGCCGCGGGTCAAAGGGGTGGATACGGTATTAGTGGTGGTGGATCGACTCAGCAAATACGCCCATTTTATTGGCTCAAGTCACCCTTTTACGGCTGCTTCTGTGGCTCAGATTTTCATTCAGGAGATAGTCCGACTACATGGTTTCCCTGCTTCTATAATATCTGACAGAGATAAAAAATTTCTGAGTCAATTTTGGCGGGAGATGTTTCGTCTTCAGGGAACTTTTTTAAAGCGTAGCACGGCTTATCATCCCCAGACAGATGGGCAATCTGAGGTGATCAATCGCTGTTTGGAAACGTATTTACGTTGTTTTGTGTCAGACAAACCAAAGCAGTGGATTCCTTGGTTAGCTTGGGCTAAATATTGGTATAATACGTCGTTCCACACTTCCTTGGGGTGCACTCCATTCAAAGCTTTGTATGGGCGAGACCCTCCTCGATTGTTGAAATTTGATAAGGGTAGTTCCACTGTGTCTACTGTGGAAGAATTGCTGACGGAAAGAGATGCAATTCTTGATGACTTACGCATGCATCTTCTACGGGCGCAACAGAGGATGAAAAGGCAAGCTGATTTGTCCAGGCGTGAGGATGAATTTACTGTTGGTGATAAGGTTTTTCTTAAGTTAAGACCCTATCGCCATCAATCATTGGTTCGTAAGCCTTTTTCCAAAGCTGGCAGCCAGGTATTATGGTCCCTATACTGTCTTACAGAGAATTGGGGCAGTAGCTTACAGATTAGAATTACCTCCTAGTGCTGCTATTCACCCTGTATTTCACATATCTCAGTTGCGCCGAGTTAAGGGCCAAGGTAATGCTACCTCATCTCCTCTCCCACAATTGCCTGAAAACTTGGGGTTTATGATAACTCCTGCAGCAGTGCTCGAAGTACATAAGAAGAGGGGTGGTACCTCTGTTGAAGTTTCTCATTCATTGGAAGGGTATGCCCATTTTTTAGGCTACATGGGAAGATTTTTCAGTCATTGATTCTCAATTTCCTGATTTCCACCTTGCGGACAAGGTGGCTCTTTTGGGAGGGAGTATTGATAGGCCACCAGCTAAACATGTCTATACTAGGAGGAACAAGGAAGTAAAGAGGTTAGAAGCAGTTAGTGGCTGATCTGTCAAAGTTAGAAGCAGTTAGTGGATGATCTGGCAAACCAGGTTACAGGGCTGAATGACAAGCAGGCAAATAGTTGTATCAGTTGTGGTTAGATGTCAGGCTGGCAAGAGACTGTGATATGTTGCCAATGCTGGATGTCAAGCTGGCAATTAGCTGTGTCAGTGGTGGTTGAATGAATGACAAAAGTTATCAGTTGTAACAAATGGTCTAGGTTGTAAGCATGTATTGTGTATAAATAGAAGTGGGGATAGTCATAGTAGAGGTTCTGGAAATTCTGTAAACAGAGCTGCTGCTCAAGTTGAGGAGAGTCAAGCCTCTCGAAAGCTTGTACATTCTGTATCTTCATTTTTCTTTCATCAATAAAAGGTTTGTTCCATTGTCTCTTCTTAATCTTGTTGTCTGTTAATTCTCAATTTCTCTTAATTTGTTGCTTGGAAGTGTCAGTGCATATCAGGACTTTCATTGATTCCATCCTTAAATTTGAATGACAAGTCAAGAAGATCCTAAAGTAAAAATTATTACATTATCTTTTTTTTAAAGGCGAGCATGCCGCCGGTGGGTATAGAACCCAAGACGTGGTGATTAAACCACCACAGCTTTAACCATCCAACCAGGCTACCATAATGCAAGGAAGAAGATCCGATTTGCATTTACATAATGCAAGGAAGAAGCAGGTAACCACCCTCTCCCTCAACCCTCGAGAGAACCATTAAAAATGTTGTGTAAACTCTTCCAACACGTGGTCATAAACTTGTCTAACAATGAGTTATTAGCTATATGGTCAGAGACCTAATCTTAGGCATCAATTATATAATTGTCTCGTTTTCCTTTGCTTATTATGTATATTGCTAAGAAGATGGAAGACATTTTAAAGGCTTTCAAGGCCTCAAATGAGAATTTTTTGCACGCTGAAAAAATTGGGTGGGTTAGGCATTAAAAAGTTCAAGATCTTTGGAGATATGGAAAAGAGTTGAAGGATGCAGGAAACTGGTTGAAGAAAATTAGATAATGGGGTACAATCCTGAACAAATAGGCTGAAGTCTATGTAAAGCCATCTCAAATTTTAGTGAGCGCTGTAGGTCTCAACGAATGTAGTTGGTAAAGTTTGTGAATGGTGATATTACAGATATGGCATTGAATTTCATAAACATCGTGTAAAAAAGGGTTCCTTCCTCACTAGGCAATGGAAACATGAATAGTTCTCACATGAGTTATGGGTGGGACCGTAGAGAAGAGGTTCTCCAAATAGGAACCATGTTTCTGGTATAGGGAGGGAGGTGATGGTGGAATTGAAGGAAAAGGTGGTATCGCTTGGAATATTTACCTTACAAGATGGTTCAATGAAAAGGAGGCTTTGAGAATGGTAGGTCTTTAGGGGGCTATACAGATGACAGTTGGAGAAGGAAATGGAATTTGGAGGCCTGGTTGGTGGTATTCAATATCTTCAAGCTCTCTCCCTTTTCACATAGTTCGTTACCTAACTTTCTTTCTTTCTTTTTGCTAATCAGTCAAACCCAACAGGATAACATATTAAAAAAGTATAAAAGTTACAAAAGGGAGTAAGAAACTACATTAAACGGACAAACAAACAATAAGAAGGTCCTACATTGCAAAAATGAAAAACCCCTCCAATAACAAATACATCCAATAAACTCAAATCTTTTGAAAGCAATACCCCAATACCAAACCATCGATTTGACCTTCAAGCACACTTTATCTAATCAATATTCTTTCCGTCAGTTTCCTGATTGTATCGCTTGGACTTTTGAGGAACAAAATTTTTGTGCAACTGGCTTCTTCTGGTGAAGTTTAGTTTGGAAATGAATAGAAGGAAGAGAAATTTTGAGGGGGAGGGGAGTTATGAAAGTGGAGGACGCATGTGCATATTGAAGTAGATGTGGAATCCCATGACAACTTGATAGTTTATATGACTTTGCACAGTAGATTTGGAGTCACTTTCTAATTCACTTTGGAATCTCTACCACCCCCTTAATGCCCGGAATGTCAGATTACAGTATAGGATTTGGACAATTATTTCAAAATTAACCCCTCATGCTAGGTGGAAGACGAGGAATATTGCATTTTTTTTTTAATATAGGCATGAGATGCAAGAAGACTAATGATTGCTTCCACAGCCTTATTCGCGTTAAGGCTTGGTGTGGTATATGAGGATTTGATAGTAAATTGGGAACGGATAGATAAAGGCCATAAAATATCTATAGTGTTTGTCTTGTTTTTCCTTTGCAGTCTTCATGAGATAATGAATGCAATTTTTCCCAATCTAAAATAGGAACATCTACAATGCAAATCAACCTTGGAATGTCATCCCTTTCCCTACATTCAATCAACTTGTAGTTGTCATGGCTCACTTGTAAAGATAATAGGATAAAACCTAAGTTCAAACTCATGTACTTCCCAAAACCTCAAGTTCTCTTTGAAATTAACTAATGATGGTGGTGTTAAATTTCCATCCATGAAGCAATCATTTTTCAAATCCATAAGAACCCCTGATATCTCTCCCAACATTAATGATTACACCTCAGGATATAGCAATTTTTATCATGAAACTAGAGAACGTTCTCTGCATCTCATCTCATCGAATCACATTTAATTTTCCTCATTGGTATTGATAGGAGACCAACCAAAAATTCCAAGTCGGCTTCCACCTTAAAAGGTTCTTCATAGAGAAATTTGCATAAAATTATATGAGTTTGGGTTTACTCCTTATTCTCTTCCATCCTCTCCTGAATCTCCACCTTAAATAATCGATCCACCTTCTCACACTAGCATAAGTTCATTAAGTCCAATACAATGACAAATCATTTTTAATATCCCTCAGCCATGTGTTATTCTACATGTGTTTCCAAATCCATTTGATCTCTTTTTGTTTCCCATCTTCATGGGTGCTCTGACATCTTCTTTTATGATACCATATCTACTCCTCTTTCACACTCAATTTAGTGATTTTTTTCCATGAAAAAAATATTATTTCTTTTCCAATTTTGGAACTAGTTTCTCACCGATTCCTTTAGCTTGCTATAAAACCGACAGCTATTGCATTCAGTGACAGTTCCTTCAAAAGTAACAAAAGAATCCGGTTCCCTTGTATTTCATTTAAGCTTCCGCCTTCTTGAATGCAAGACCTACTTGCATCATAAATTCTATGCAGGCCCTCGGAATTCACTTTCCCCAATAACCCAAGCCAAAGACTAGAATGCCCTTTCTTAAACATTTCTACCATTCAAACAAACCAAAAAATAAAAAAATGCATCTTAACTTACACTTCAGTTACCTCATCTTCAAACCACTCTTGCATTTACACAACCTATATTCTCTAAATACCCATTCAATTCATTTGATAAGGAGCAAAGGCTTAACTAACCATTATGGGTAATTGCCTAATCAGTAATCAATCAAATAGCAACAATAATGTAAAAAACACATAATTCAACAAACAAACAAAAAAAAGGAAAGCATCAAAAGCACATAAATTGTTACCAGAAAGCTGTGGACGGTCATGAAATCATTAGTAGAAGCCATGATGCAAAGCGAAGCAATTGCAGAGCAAATTGAAAGAACCTCAAGATAAGTCCCCCAGGTGTCCCTGGCATTCCCTGGATATCCCTCATCCTCACTCTGGGTGCATTATTGGCTCCATCAGTAAGCGGAGGAGCTTCGATTGAGTGCACCGAAGGATGACTGACGTTCATGGCTTCAGTTAGAAACCCCCCACCTTCATATTCTCATCATAACCCACTCTAAAACACCACTCTCACACCCAAATTTGGTCAGTTTTTCACCAAAATTAACTAAATTTGATCCCAATTCGGCGAATTCGCACAGATCAGAGAAACCCCAGACCTTCAAAATCCAAACTTGATCAAAACCCTAGGTTTCCCAGAATCGGAACAAGCAAAGATGGTTTTTTATTGGTTAGATTGATTGAATGGTTGCTCGAATTGAGCAAAATTAGAGATGTGATTACGAAGGGAAAGAGAAGGATGAGATCTGTGTTGTTATAAGTAAAGTTGAACAGTTGATGAAAGTGTAGTGATAACAAATGGCTGAAGGAGGAAAGGGAGAGCTTAGAATATATGAGAAATGGCGTACGGGGTTTTCTGATGCTACTGCTTTTGCATCCCTTTTGGCACATTCTAATATGAGGTGTTTTGCTTTGTTCATCCACTTTTGCTCTTATAGGTGTAGGGTTTTCAACATTAATACCTTATTTCGAGACATGCTCATATAGTGCATAGATTTTCAAGTTAACCCATAAGTTTGTCGCGTAGAGTTCAAATCTATCCCATGGGTGTACAACTATAATAAACTATGGTCAAATTGAGTTTATTTCCAAGTTCTGGTTTAAAAGTTATTTTTGACTCTTTTTTTTCCTTCTAAAAGCTCAATAGCCATAAGGCTTAATGTTAAAGTTGTAACTTGGACTTATAATTTTGATTACGAAAAAATGACAGTTTAGAACTTCAAAATGGTTGTTCTCCAATATTTTATAATGATGTGTGTTGAAACAATAATTAGTATTGTTGCGTTGCTAAGACATTTTCTCTTGTTAGTAAATACTAGAGATGATTCATTATCTTCTTCAAACTTCCCGACAGCTACCATGACCATGAAAAATTTAGCGGCATCAATAAATAAATGAGAATATGAGAATAATATTCGAGATCAAATAAACTTACAAATATAAGCATTGTCTAATGTACGATTTAACTGCTTTAGATACGTGTATTTCTCTTCCCTCACTATCTGTTCTACTCAGTCACACCCTCTTATCGCCTATCACTCCAACCCATAAGTATAGACAGGAGACCCACTTTCTCTTTATATGTTATTATCATGGCAAGGCTCTTTCTTGAATGTTCAATCACCCATAACGAAATGGGACTATCTGCGGTATCAAAATTCAGAGACATTCGCCTTTCGTCAGTCATATTTTGTATGCGGACGATTTCATATTTTTTTTTTGTCGGCTAACATAAACACACACACACAATGTTAAAGATATCCTTTAAAAATATTGTTTGCCTTCAAGACGAGCAATCAACTTTGATAAATCCTCAATTTATTTTAGCGCCAATGTCCATAACAAACATACTAAAATGATCAATAGGATTTTGGAAATCAAAGTCTGCAAGCCCAAAGACAATTATCTCAGCTCACCTCTCCGCCGTTCTAAAAGAAATCTCGTGATTTCCAGTTCCTAGTTGACAAAGTTAATAACAAATTGACTAGCTGAAATTCCAAAGTTCACTCTCAGGCGAGGCGAACGATCATGATCAAATATGTCCTAAACTCTATTCATGTTACATAATGCAATCCTTCCTCCTTCCACGTATGGGTGGGCACGGAACGGGATGGGACGAGATATACTCATCCCGTTCATACGGGATCGGGACGGAACGGAATTAGCGTGCTAATCTAGACATATCAACTAGAAGTCTGAACATAATCAACTAGAATACATTCTGAACAAAAATTATCAAACATAATATAACTATCTAAGAACGACTGGTAAGTGAAGAGTTAGAACTTACCAATGATCTCTTCATCTTTGGATTTGTGTTTAGGGTTCAAAATTCAAAATTGGGGGTCTCTGAAATCCTGGTTGTTCTTCTTCTTTGATCGGTTGTAGGGGCT